>JARFXV010000991.1:0-230000 GCA_031761425.1 Cosmopolites sordidus
T
The DNA here is from genome assembly GCA_031761425.1 of Cosmopolites sordidus. Lineage (NCBI taxonomy): Eukaryota > Metazoa > Arthropoda > Insecta > Coleoptera > Curculionidae > Cosmopolites > Cosmopolites sordidus. Next base: position 2 of record JARFXV010000991.1, read on the forward strand.
TTCTAAATCATTCCGGGTGTCGATCCGTTGATGCTGTGAAGAGTCACGACGTTTCGCCAAAATTTGACATTTTCAAGTGTTATATAGTGTTATATAAATATATATATATATAATATATATATATATATATATATATATATATATATATATATATATATATATATATATATATGTAGTGTTAGACTTTCTTGAACTACATCCAATGAGACAGCAGTAGCGTCATCACACACACCCAACCGTTGGGTTCCGTAGTCTCAAGTGGAACACTCAACAGTCTGCGTCTCCGCCTGAATGAACATGTAACACTATAATGTATATATATATATATATATATATATATATATATATATATATATATATATATATATATATATATATATATATTTTCATGTGTTACATCTAATTTTTTCCCGGATGGTAGATAATATTTCTAAATCATTCCGGGTGTCGATCGGTTGATGCTGTGAAGAGTCACGACGTTTCGCCAAAATTTCACATTTTCAAGTGTTGTCCGGTTCGACTGGATCGAACTCGTGATCGATTCGACGTCGTGACCCTTCACAGGATCAACGAATCGACAACCAGAATGATTTAGAAATATATATATATATATATATATATATATATATATATATATATATATATATATATATATATATATATATATATATATATATATTAACATTTTCTTCGCACGCATACTATTCAACTGCAAAAGTATTTAACTTAAAACTGTTTCAGGTCCAGTGTATATTATATCTGGTCTCAGACCACCTGTGGAGTGTGAATGCGCAAAAGCTCTACGTGAAGAGGAGGAAAAGGCAAATTACGAACGGCAAAGAGCCAAGATGCCTGAAACGGGTCGAATAAAATACGAAATACAAGGTGTCAGGGGAATGCCAGATGAAAACGTATTTATTATGTCGCGAACATTAAAGGTTACAAAGTGTGAATGCGAAGAACTACTGAAAAATTTCGAAGACGCTCACAAAACTTGCATGGATGAATACGAGGAGTACTTGAAGCGAACCGACGAGGAAACGAATAATTTTATTAACGAATTGCAACAGGAAAATGTTACTGATAACACTGTAGAGGTATTAATTTTTCTATTGGAACCTTTGGTGTGAAACACTAAACTAAAAAACATTTACCACTAAACACCAAATCCCTTTTTTTAAAGTTCTCGACGCACGTTTCGCGAACCATGTTGATTCGGTGTTTAGTGGTAAATCTCTGTGAGTTTAGTGTAGAGGTAATTACTATTCAAATCAAAGAATATCAGCATTGATAACACATCGGTCAATAAGTCCCCTGTCTGACATATAGATGGCGTCACTTACGAAAAATCTTTACCAGTGTATCGATTATGCCAACCTTCATAATTACATGATAATCTGTCTACTAGTTTCTGAGTTGTGCTTTAAGTAACGCTACTTTAGTTATTTTCAAAATAATGAAAAAAAAGTCGTGTGTTGATTAAGCATTGCTTTTCTATGAAGAAAAATACCGTTGAAGCAAAACATTAGCTTGATAAACATTACCCACACTCTGCCCCAGGAAAATCAACCATAATTGATTAGATGGCCAAATTGCATGAATTGCACTTCGAATTGCTTTCCCATCCACCGTATTCTCCAGATCTGGCCTCCACCAACTATTTCCATCACTACATCCCGAAGTCAAATCGGTAGTAAGCTGACTGGACAACAGCCGATGAAAGCCGTCCAAAGCAACCAAAAACACAACCATGGCAGTTGCAGCCATGCAGGCTGACAAGTTTATGGCCTCTATATTTCGAGATGCGCATGGAATATCACATCGATTATCTCGAAAAAGGTAAAATCATCAATAGCAAATATTACATAACGTAATTTGTGCGTTTGAAGGACGAGATCGTAATAAAAGATTCCAAATAAATAAAAAAATGCTGTTTCACAAAGACACTGCAATGCAAGGCAACGATGGCTAAATTGCACTTCGAATTGCTTCCTCATCCATCATATTCTCCAGACTTGGCCCCCAGTGACTATTCCATATTCTCAGACCTCAAAAAATGCTCGCTGGAAAGAAATTTCGCTCCAATGAAAAAGTACTTTCCGAAACTGAAGAATATTTTAAAGGTAAATAAAAATCGTTTTATAAAAAAGGTGTACAACTGTTAGAAAGGCGTTGGAATTATTATATTGCTCTTCATGGAGAATATATGGATAAATAAAGTCAGGGTTTTATTTAAATTTTATTTGTCAGATCGGGGACTTATTAACCGATGTAAGTTTGGAGGTACTTAGATATTTACTATTTAACAAATGTATACGCCTCAGTTTACATCGAAATGTGGACTGTTGTTTTGATCTCAACCCATATTTGACACAGCAATTGTATTCCCCTTTGGTACCACTTATCGAAGAGGAATTGGGAAGACTCAGAAGAAGACTTTTAATGAAAGACTCATATGAGTCTGCTCTTAAAACATGAGCATTAAGAGACCGAGGGCGACCTGAATTTCCCGTATCTTCAAGACTCATATTTCTCACCAGGAACATTTTGACCCAGAGCGGTACAGATTGATACAATATCTTCCCCTTCCATTTCGCGATCCTCATGAACGTTAAAGTCAGTTTAATATTAAAAAAAGAGTGTTTATTTGTCAGAAAAAAAGTTGAAATCAGCTTGAACCTCTGACGACTGAAGAATATTTTTTTATTTAGAAACAAAGAAAACTTTTATCATACCCTGGCAGTAATTTGCCATGAAAAATTCTATAACTTCGACCAGGTTATACTCAAGACAAATAATAAAATCCATGATCAAAAACATTTTCTTTCATTCATTTAAGAAAATTAAATTTTATTTTAATTAAAGGTTATTCAAGAAAGCCCAGAAGAAGGTAATGATGAGGAAAAGAATCCTGAATTAGACGAAACCAAGAATATGCATCTTGATGAAGATAAAGACGAAAATGGAAAGGTTGATCTTACAGAGGAACAAAAATATGTAACTGAAAACGCTAGCAGCCCGTTAAATTCATCCTCTATGTCAGAAGAATCTAGTAGTGAAGAAAACGAATCTTCAGAAAGCGTTATTTCAGAATGTGGAAGTTGTCATGCCGAACTAGCTCCCGAAGTAAAACCGATAGAACTTACGTATGGAAATGAACATCCCGACTTTTTCATATCCAAACGATTTGCAATATTCAAAACCTTTCCAAAGAGCTACAAACGACAAAAGGAAATTCTGATACATATTCTAAATGGTTAGTTTTATTTATGGTAAAAAATTATTTTAAAATTATAAAGTTTGCAAACCGAAAGGCATAGCAAAAATTATCATCGCTATGGTATAGTGCGTTTCAAGATATATCATTGACCGATTGGCTGTAATAAAATTTTATCAACCCCTGCCGTAACGATACCCGGCAAAGTTGCAAGGGACGTAAACAGTGTCGGGCCTAATAAAACAATAGTTGAAAAGATAAAATTAATTTTATACCTGGTTTAGTAGCTTCGAAATATTCAAACAAGAGAAAAATAATTCCAATTTTACATGCTGGTTCCGAGGATGAATGGGTTCCTAATTGTTTACGGTTGTCCTCCAAAAATATTAAACACTCAACTTTTTGATGATTAGTTTATAAATAGCATTTTTCCCAATGTGCCTAAAGAAAGCGTAATTATAATGGACAATGCTAGTTATCGTAACAGCCAAAAAAATTGGGTTCTTAATGTAATTAACACTAAATTGGAAATTCAGAACCATATGGTAAAAAAGGATGTATACTTTGAAAATACATATATAAACATTTTTTACGTTATACGGTTTTCCCCGTATTACTGCATTTTTAATCCAATTGAGCATATGTGGCACCTGGTAAAATCCAATGTTAGAGCAGAAAAAATTTCTCCGGCTCTAAGTGCAAGTGCTGCAACATTAATTAGGAAGGTTGTAGATAGTATTCCCAAAAAAGTTGGATAAATTCGATTAACCATTAAACTTGAAGAGATTTACCTCTAAACACCAAATCACTTTTTTTGAACTGCTTGACGCACGTTTCGTTAACCATGTTAGCATTATCAGGAGTTGATTTAATATAATCCTAAAACTAAACTATGTTCTATTTATATGAAAAACCCTACCTAAAGAAGCGTATAAAAATCATGAACCGTGAAGTTTACTAAGCCTTACATTAATAATTGAAAAAGTTGACTGAACGGGATAGGTCCTTTATCTTGGTTCATGATTTTCTTACATTTTTCTATTTGAATGCTTTCATATGCATCCAAAGCCCTATTATTAATTATTAACACTTTTAATTAGTCTTAAATTACTAATCTCTATACTTTGGTCGTGTTCGATTGCATGTTGGGCAACACAAGATTTTTCATTTCTCCCATGTCTAATGTGGACAATATGTTCTTTATATCTTGTCAATATGGATCTGTTTGTTTGCCCAATATACCTTCGATCACAGTCTTGACAACTAATTTCGTAAATCCCCGACTTTTCATGTTGCTCTACTTTATCCTTTGGATTACCCAGAACTTCTCTTAATTTATTATATGGTTTGTACACAACCTTAATGTCCACTTTTTTCAAAATTTTGTCTAGCCTTCTTGTTAATTGGGCATCCTTTTGAAAAGTTGAAGATTCTTTCAATAATTTTCTGAACTTATGTTTTCTAATGAATTTATTTACAATGTCCTTATTATAACCATTCACTTCAGATACCTCCCTAATTCATTTTAATTGTTTGTAATAATTATCTTTATTTAAAGGAAAATTAATTAAATTGATAATTAATAGATTAAATAGATTAGAATAGAAAAAACAAGTAATTTAGTGTTTAATGGTAAATCTCTTCAAGTTTAGTGTTTTACAACAATGGTTCCAATAGAAGAATTGATCGATTAACCATGTTATTAAAATAGAAGATTCTTATGTATCATTTACTAATAATATAGAACCACTTATTATTAATGTAGATCAGGGGCCTCCAAACTGTCCAGCCTTAGGGCCATACTGATTATTCCAGTAAGTTTTAAGGGCCAAAACCGTTTTAATTTTAAATGTAGATTAAAGTGAGAACAAAACCTAATTAATTGTATAATTAAATTTAAGTTATAATTTGTATTGTACTAATCGATAAGTTTATTTATTTATTTATTTTTATTGTACTAATAAATTCAAAATACACTAACCAATAAAGAATGTTTTAGTCATACATAATAATAATACTAATAATTTAACGATAATTTAACAATATTATATTTTACCCAAAATTATTCAGACCGGCTCTGGCGCCTTTTAAGAAACTAGAAATATTTTTATTGAGATTTATTAAGACAATTAACATTTTGCCAAAGGGCAACGCAATATCTTGAAACGGACTATACAACAAATGCATAAAGCTTCGGTATATTCACAAGTTTGTTGGTTCTTTTTTCTTTTTTAGGAATGGCGGAGGATGGATTTCCATTGGCAAAACTACCTCAAGTACACAAACTTCCCATTTTTAAACTTTGGCTGCAGATGCGCTCTGGAGTTTACTGGACGTATGAAGATCGTTTAAAATATCAACTCAGGAGTCAAAACCTTTGGAGACATACATTCTCATGTTTCCAACACCCATCAAGTGTATCAATGCCTTTTACAAAAGACGTTTCTAGAAGTATGACTTGGAGACAAGCGGAATTAATTAGGAAGGTAGCAGCAAAGAAAATGGACGAATATTATAGGTAATAGTTGCAAGAGTAATAGTGTCGGCTCGTGGGTTTTTAAAGAGAGAGGGCGTAGAAGAACACAGTGCTGTTGATTTTTTTTGCCTTTCCCCTTCCTCCTTTTTACTTGTCGTACATAAATATCAATTAAGAAAAGTCTTGCCCCTGAAAGATGGTTCACGAATTTGAAAGGCTCATTAATTTGAAAAGTTATATCACAAACTTCTCTAGCGAAGATGTTCAAATTTTTACATTTAATTTCGTTTTTTCTTAAAATGTACACCATTCTGGTCGAAAGAAGATGTTTCAGCAGATGGTAAATTATTTCTGATCTTCCTAATTTTTTGTTCAAAATATTCTATTGCCATTTAAATTTTTAAAGGATCTGTTTGAATTAACTGTAATCGTACACAATATCCATGTGGCATAAACATTGCAAAAAATGTAACCAATACAAAAAATTGCTCGCTTATTGGGTTCGCATATGCAGAACCTAATGATGAACCAATGTTTAATTTACCCAATACGGGAAGCTCATTAGGTTACTTTTATGTTTAAGTCATTTCTCGTGCTTTTTAATTTTGTCTAACAATTGTTTTAAAACCCTCACTCCTTCGCAAGTCCATTGCTGCTAACCACCAAATAATAAACATACGAAACAAAACAGAGAATTAATGTCTTCACAACCACATACCCACGAAATACTACTGTATAGTTTAGTGTCAAATTGTCACGTAAAACGTGTCCTATTTTCACATTCTTTTTGAACTTGACTCAAATTCAACGCAGGCGTATGATGATCGTTAGTTTTTAATTCAACTTTCTCCTCCAAACTTAAATTAGTCATTATTAACTCTTTTAAATCAGACATCTTTATGTTTGCAATTAAATTTGATTATTTTTTATTTAAACTCAATTTTTACTCAGTGTGTACACAGGTAGAAAATCCCAAATCAAAACAGGCATTCGCGAGGCGAACAAAATACCCGACGCGAGACATATCAAACCCTCCGTACTCGTCATCATCGTTTCATCAGCAGTTAAACCCCGGAATTCTGGCAACCAACAAGACATGTAACGCCAACGACTCGGTAAGATGACGTGGCGTACGGTCGCTGGAGGTAAGCGTCCGACCAACGATATAAAAATTGTGGCGAGACGATAGAATTTTTATCCGCATTATTTGGTGTGATGGGTCGACAGACGTTCTTCTACATTTGGAGATTTTAATTTTTAATAATATCCTAAAACGAGTAAAGGAAAGAAACTGAACGGCAATAAAATATAGTGTTTTGCTCTGAAAAATAGTTTAGTGCGATAAATGCTGGAGGGGCGGCACCCCAACGCCCTCCCTCACGAGCCGCCACTGAAGAGTAAATATTAGGTTGATGCATAATGATCAGTTCATCATTTTTGCGCATTTTTTGCTTATGAAAATTGCTTATTATAAATAAATTTTGCTTATTAAAAATATTATCCTATACGGAGGTAGTCTGAAAAGTTTCCAGCCTACTACAGAAACAAGTTGTTTTGGTCAAATCTAATTTTATTTCTCAACACAGTACTCCTTGTAATTTTATTCACTTTTCCCAGCGATACTCCCATCTCCTTAATCAGCCCAAATAATCGTTGACATCTTGTTCAGTAAAATAGTCGTTTACGAATGTGATGGCGAATGAATGGATGAAAATCTCTGTCCTCGGAGCAAAACTTTGAGCCTAGGAAAGAGAAAAAATCGCTGGGGGCCAGATCTGGTGAATGCGATAGGTGATCAATCAATTAGAATGTCAATTCGTGAATTTTTGCCATGGCAATCAGTGAAGTGTCTTGATGGAACAAAACTCTCTTCTTCTAATACAATTTTTGCTATTTCTGCATTCCGCTTATCAAGTAATGATGTGTAGTATGCCCCTGTTATTGTTTTTCCTTTTTCAATATAGTCGATTAACACAACTTTGTGAATATCCGAACGAAATAGTCTCCATCATTTCAGAGTCGATTCACTCCTGGCATTCCACGCTTTCGACTGTGCCTTGGTTTCAGAAACACTCCTGAAACATCACTACACAGTGATGTATCCAAGTTTCATCTGCAGTTATTAACCGACGTTAAACTCTGACTTATTTCGTTTAAACTGCTTCAACAAAGCTCCGGAAATATTTATTCGAATGGGTTTTTGATCCTCGGAACCGATCAATCATGGCACCCAATGCGCGGTTAGCAATTTTCTTGCCTAAATCTTCTGTTAATAGATGACAAACACGTTCTCGCTGTGTCCACTTTTTCTACGTTTCCGTGGGACGGCTCGATTTTTCTTAGTATGTTGCACAGCTATCTGAACTTTTTTCTTCTTATCTACTTATCTATTAGTTCTTCTCTCGTTTCCTCCTCGGGACCGATGTTAAACTCTGACGTATTTTGTTTAAACTGCTTTGTCTGTTATCCTTTTGCTACCTTTTTTTCTGTTATCCCTTGTACGCCCCTACTTGATCTTCCTTGCTTTTCGGTTTTCTAGCATCTTTGCCCATCTGAATCACGTAATCTGCGATATCCAGATCTTTGTACAATTAGTTCGAAGTTATACATGATCCTCCAAAGTTTATTACCATTGGCAGCACCAAAAAATTATATTAAGTACTTTATTTTAATTATGCTGTTGTATTTTTATATTTCTTTTATCATAATAAATATTGTCTAGAAAATCATGGGTCTTATGTATCAACCCAATAATTTCCAGACCATTAATAATTTTTGTTATAGAAATGTAAAACATTCTACTGTTGATACATGCAGAGAATTCTTTGCATCAACTTTCTCATACGAATTTCCTACACCGACTTGGAAGGACTGCTTTTTCGCATACTCGCCCAGCAAGGAAGAAGAAATATTTCCATATAAAATATATCAATCTCATGATGTACGGATAATTCCAAATAATAAAAAGATGCATTGTTACTGTTAATTTCTAGCAGTATATTTTCCTTACTTGTTTCAATGTCGTAACGCTCGCGATAGCGCCCTCTGAATCAACCGGGATTCTTTTCTAAAAGAATACTGTCACACCTCTGAGAGATGGGATCTATGTAACCATTTTTTTGGAACGAGGATCTTATCTAATCCCAACAACTCAATCTAACACAACAATTTAATAATTAAGTAAACACAAATTCTGAGACAATTAAAAAATTATAATACAACAAAAAAATTAAGCATACTGCTTATACAGAGTGGCCCAAAGAGTTGTTAACTTTTTAAAATGAAATTTAAAAAACAAGTTGATCAATTCAAACAAATGATTCTTAAAATTTCCAAGAATATACAATAGTTACAGCTGCAACTGTAATCCATTGTCTAAATGTGCTCCATGTTTGTTCTGGCACTCCTGAAGCCGACCTATAAAATTTGCCATAACGCGACTGCAAGTATCTGCAGTTATGACTTCGATTTCTTCTGCTGCGATAGATACACTTTACTTTTAAAATATCCCCATTAAAAATCACAGAGTCTGTCAGACTCACTAACCAGACATGTCATAAAAGTGCGACAATGCACTGTTCTGTTTCAAACCTGCCACATAGTTGCCAAGGAATATAGCTGCCACATAGCTGCCACACAAACCAAGGAATCGGTTTAGGGTTTCCAGCATTTTAAGCTGAGAGAGTGACCAACTCGATGAGATAATTGTTATCCCAGACATCTAAGATATCTGGGATAAGTCAATGTTCCCCCTAGAGGGAGTGCGAATGCTTTAAGGCTGAATCCATAATGACATCTGGCCTTATTTCTGATGGTGGTAATGATGTTACTTAAATGTCCGGTATCTGAAATATCCAGTAACTGAGATGTCCAGTACCTGAAATGTCGGACGTCTGAAATGTCCGATTTCTGAGATGTCCAAAGTCCGAATTGTCCGGAGTCTGAAATGTCCGATATGTATGAGGTGTGGCTATTAAACAACGAAACTGAGGCTACTACAGAAGAAGACCAACAGATGCTTAACGTGAAGCCTCCTCTTTCAAATGCAGTACCTCTCGTTTCTGTAAACAAATCCGTATAACCGTAGCCTTCATTTGCATTAGAGTTGTTTATTTTGTTTCGCCGAAAAAATATTAAGTGTAACATTAGAGCAACAAATTGCTGTGAAATTTGAAACTTGGAAAAACCGCTACTAAAACTTATAATTTATTGAATGAAATGTTTGGCAATGAATGTTTATCACGTGCACGGTTTTTGAGTGATTTAAGCGTCTTCAAGATGGCCGAGAAGACGTTGAAGATGATCCACACCGGAGTCGCCCTTCCACATCAAAAACGGATGACAATATCGAAAAAATCTGGTTCGATCTGAAGAACTCCGTGAAGGAATAAGGAAAAAACGACCCGATTTGTGGAAGGACAAGGCATGGGTTCTCCACCAAGACAATGCGAGAGATTTCTAGCCAAGTAATGCATCCCAGTGTTAGACCCCAGTGTAGTCCCCAGTGAACCCAGTGTAGTCCCTGTCTTGCGCCATGCGAGTTCTATCTATCTCCTAAAGAGAAATCTGCATCAAAAAGAGTAAGATTTGAGTCCGTTGAAGCTGTGAGAAAGAGAAAGCGACACGCGTTCTGAAAACGACGTCCAGCACTGTTTCGAATAATGGAAGATTTGCATGAAGCATTATAGGGATAGAGGAAGGGTGTATATTGAAGGTGCTAATAAGTAAATATGTATGAAATCAAAATAAAATATTTTACAGCGTCAGTCTCGTTATTTAATAGTCACACCTCTTAAAATGTCCAGTTTCTGAGTTGTTCGGAGTCTGAAATATGTGCATTCTGAGATATCTGATGTCTGAAACATTTTTAAAATATACCAGAAAATAAGCCTGTGCAGAGCTTGGTCAATTAATCGACATACCTCGAATGGAGGGGGTTACTTAACTTGGACCGGCTGTGGCGTCGACAAATAGGTAGCTGCCATTTCAGTTCAGTCTGCGTGGCATCATTGGGTTCACGTAGACCAACTGGGAAAGTTCTCAAAGGGCAGGAGTTCACCAGATGGTTCAGGTTTGATATGGGTCGCCGCAGTGACATTCAGAGGAAGTCGCCATCTTCCATTTGTGCAGCATAACATTACATCTGCCATGTCCGATTCTAAACCTGTTCAATCGGCTCCAGGTGCCTCCCCGGAGGTTCAAATCCAGCATTTCTATTTACTGCTGTTTTTTGCGGCGTTGTACATGGTGTCGACAAATTTTCTATAGTTTATTGCTACCGGCTCTATGATGGTAATGTCCTATTCCACTTTATCTCGGAAGGCATTCCAGTTGACCTTTCTAAAATTCCATTATTGGACCCTTGCAGTTCTTATGAATTCTGGGAATCTGTATTCCTAGTGGGATTAGGGAAGGTCTATGTGTGAAATGTCCCAAAACCTTTCGAGTGGCTGGTATAGGCCTTTTCGTATGATCGAGGGATACAAAACAGGGGTCCGGACTAGTCGATGTTTGCCCTCATTCCGCTTGCTGAGAGAAATTATTTATTATCTTGTTCATCATATAGTAGATGGAAGTTGTTTTCCATCCAAGTAGAAAGAGTCTCACCTCTGGAGTCATTTGCACGATATTCCCAGTTATTATGGTAACTGTTGAAGTCTCCATCTTCCTTGGTGACTCCGTCACTTCATCTCCGATAAAGTAGATTTAGCGCTTAGCACTGTATTTTTCAATTACCGCAGTATTGTCCAGAATGAGTTCATTCGAACTGTTCAAGCAGTTAATAAAGAATATTTTCTTTTCCAAAAAACGTCCAGATTTATAGTAAAACAATTCATGGTTTTTGTTTCACGATAACGCAGTATCTCACGTATAATCATTAAAAATCAAGCAAATTTTCCAAGTTCCACAAGCACCAGATTCTCCAGATGTGGCACCGTGTGGCTTTCCTGCCCCGTCGACTGAAAAAAAAACCATTTTGTGGACTCCGTTTTGAATCTATAGAACCCATTCAACAGACGGATTACTTTGAAGGATTCAAAATAAATTTGGATGAAGAAATAAACAATTTGTATTTATTTTAAAAAATCACCTTACTTTTTGATCATAGTGGTGTATTCTGACCTAATTTAAAACTAAGTTGTTACGTACGAAGCACTTTTCGGATCGCAAACATAAAAATTATCATACTGCTGAACAAGCAGTTATACATATGGTTTTTGATTTCTTCTTATTGTTATATCCAAGACTAAACTCTGAAATTGAAGACATGTTTACAAAACAAATGCCGATGCGTTCTTGAAATATATGTCGGTGTACAGAAATGTTACGTGTTTCAAAAAGAAGTGGGCGATCAAAAGAAATTTCCGAGGAACTATATATAGCATGCTTTATGAGAGTGCTGACCCTGACCTTGCCAAGATGGAATAGAGTCAACACAATTCGTTTATTTGCATAATCAATAAAAGTATCTCCAACGTCAGCGAAAAGTTGGCGTGAGAATTAACAGTCTTTTTTATGTTTTTGCGATGTTACTAACCAAATATTTGTTGAACAAAAATGAAAATGGAACCAAGAAGTCATCTATAAATGTACCTACATATATAATTCGTTACATAGAAATACAAACACTTACTAAATATTATTTAATATCAATAATATTTTTTTGATGTATTAACGGCACAGAAACAGATTGAAATCCTAAAGGAAACAGCAGAAAATGTAGGACTCCAAATTTCCTTTGAAAAGACACAATACATGACCTGCAACAGACTAAGAACACCATTTCTAAAAACAAAATATGGTAACATCAGACGAGTCTCGCAATTCAAATATTTAGGTGAAATAATCATGGAAAATGGGTTGGAAAAAGCAGCCAATACAACAAACAAAATTTTTATTATTTATTATTATTCACGTATGGGCCCTGGTGGACCACGCGAAGTACAGATAGAGGCGATTGTTGTTATTAGCCTTCCTTTGCGCCCATACTAATTTCATTCTTTCGCTATGAGCTTTTTTCCTTTCGTCAGACCAAGTTGTTTCAGTCTTCCTACATTTTTCTCTCTGGCCAACCTTCCAAACGTTAACCTTGAGTCTGAAACAGCCTCTATCCTGAATTTGACTTTGTGTAATATTTACTAATCTTAGGTCCTCTTTAATTGCAGCAATCCATTTAATTATATCTACTTTAGCTCTACTCCTATTTTCATAAAATTCGACTATTTGTCTAGTTAGCCTACTCGGATTTATCCGTTTTATGTGTCCGTAAAACTTAAGTCTTCTTTTTCTCATATCGATATGAATATCTGTGTATTGTTTGATTTCTTGGTTTTCTCGAAGTCGGTATGTTCTGCTATTTATTTGTTTGGGGCCAAGCAATTTTTCTTATGAATTTTCTTTCCTTCTTTTCAATGTCTCTCTTTCTATTCAAAACGTTTCTGCAGCATATAGATATTCTGGCTTAATAACCCTGTTGTAATGTCTCAGTTTTGTGTTTTTAGATAAGCATTTCTTGTTGTAAATATTTTGTGTAAGTCTCAATGCCGTTTCCATTTTTTGACATCTACCCTTATTGGCCGCTTTTTCCAACCCATTTTCCATGATTATTTCACCCAAATATTGAATTGAGAGACTCGTCTGATGTTACCATATTTTGTTTTTAGAAATGGTGTTCTTAGTCTGTTGCAGGTCATGTATTGTGTATTTTCAAAGGAAATTTGGAGTCCTACATTTTCTGCTGTTTCTTTTAGGATTTCAATCTGTTTCCGTGCCGTTAATACATCTTGAGCTAAAATTGCTAGATCATCAGCAAATGCCAGACAATCAATTTTAATGTTGGTTCTCCCCAGTTTAATGGGCTGGTCAATATCCAGGGCCGACTTTTTTTCACGCCACTCCTGTATTACTTTTTCTAGAACACAGTTAAATAAGAGTGGCCAGAGTCCACCCCCTTATCTCACTCCAGTTTTAATTTCGAAGGGCTCTGAGATGTCACCCATGAATTTAACTTTTAACCTTGTGTTAGTTAATGTTGATTCGGAATAAAGATTCGCGATCCATAAAATCATATGCTTTTTTGAAATCCACAAACGTACAGGCGATATTTTTATTGTACAGTTTTTGATGTCTTAGGATCAACTTTAGATTCAGGATCTGTTCAGGGCAGGATCTGCCCGGTCGAAAACCTGCTTGATATTCACCAAGCAGTATTTCCTTGATTGTACCTGGACCAGTGGATTTTAAATGTTCAGCAGTGATTCCATCTTCTCTAGAAGCTTTGTTATTTTTAAGCCGCTTGATTTGCCTAATTATTTCATCTTCATTCGGTGGTAATAAATCAGAGTTTGTTTGTTTAGGGTTTAGTGTTGGTAATTTGTTTAAGGGCTCAGGACAGTTTAGTATTTGTTCAAAATATTTCGCAAGTTCTTTGCAATTGTCTGGGTTATTTAGAGCTAATTGGCTGTTTTCCTTTTGGAAGCAAAGACTTTGCGTTTGATAGCCTGTTAATTTAGTTTTAAATGTTTTGTAAAAGTTTCGGGTGTTATTTTTTTGGAAATCCTTTTCTATTTCATTAAGTTGATTGTTTTCATATTTTCTTTTAATTTGTCTAATTAGCTTCGATGTTTCTTTTCTTACTTCCAAAAGGATGTTATAGTTTATTGCTGTTTTTTGACTGTTCCAATATTTGAATGCTTTACTTCGGCTTAATACTGCTTGCTCGCAAACTTCATCCCACCACGAATGTTTTCTACGTTTTTGTAAAGGGGCCAACTTTAAGGCTGTTTTAATAAATTTTTATTTCAATTCTTGCAAGTTCCGTGCTGGTTGTTTATCAAGCTCTTCTGTAAGGGCTGGTTTTATTTTTGTTGGGTCAAACTTTGGTATTAACAGTCTCTTTTGAATACGTTTTTAAGGTTTTAAGCTAAGTTTGATTCTAGTCAAGTAGTGATCCGTGTCTATGTTAGCTCCTTTTCCGACTTGAACATTCAAATTCTCTTTATAATTGGGGTACGAAATGTCAACATGGTCAATTTGAAATTCATCCATGTACGTGTTTGGGCACCTCCAGATCTTTTGTTTTGTTATTTTCTTCTTAAAATGGGTTGACATTATTTTTAGATTAAACTGCGAACATAGTTCAACCAATCAAGAATTTTTCTTATTATATTTTACAAATATTATTATATACAAAGATAAAGGAAAAAATAATCGATATAACCATATGGTTACTGAACACTTCAGAAGGTTCTTTTCCGTGACATTCATTCAAGCGCATGTATTTTGGAAGTATCTTTTTTTAAACTCCAGCAGTAATCGTTATCATGTGCCTATCCCATCTTCCTTGGTAGCAGTCCTCCATAGTTTTAATATCCTGATGAAATCTTTCACCTTGTTCCTCACTGGTGTCTCCTAAATTTTAAGGAAAACGGTCTAAGTGACTGTGTAAATAATACACCTTAATGTTGATGTTACACCCACGGGATCTGAGACTGTTTGTTTGTTTGTTTATCAATTCAACATAGTTTTCAGTTTTCCGTTTACCCAGAAAATTTCCAACAACTGAAACACATAAAATCAAGGCTTTTCGCACAACCTCATTCATCGAATTTACGAAGGCAGGATCATTAATGAATTGTCTTATTTGTGGACCGTCAAATATTCCTGCTTTAATTTTTTCCGTACTCAACTGAGGCATTTTTTCCCAACATATGCAAAGCATGGATTCTCGTTATAATTATTTTTACTAAACAATGAAGAAATGACATAATTTTTATAAAACAATGCCATGAAAAATTGAAATTTCATGCAGATATGACAGAGCGGCTTAAGAAGGGTATTATGTGTTTGTTATAATCGTGGCCACTGCACCAGGGTATCGGGTGTGGGGTGGTAGACGGCGGCATCGATCTCGCCGCCGACTGCCGCCTCCGGGTGCAACTGCAGGTCGTCGTCCGTGTCTGCGGGGCATCGGCCGACGGTCCGGTCAGCTACCGGCACGAAGTAAATAATAAAGGTAGAAACGATAAAATGTGAATGTTGATTTTGAAGTTAAATATTAATTGAAAAATTAAAGTCTTCAACAACAACAACTCCTGAAATATTTTACTTATATTTTGTACTAATAAGTAAAAAAAACTTTAAACCGATACCGGGAATCGAACCCGAGCCTCCTGGATGAAAGCCAGGTAGCCTAACCACTAGATCATATTGAATATAGAAATATATTTCAATAAAAGATATAAAAATAATTACATTATCTTTTATAAATAGTACAGTTTTAAGTTTGGTTCACACCAATAAAATTATGCGTATGTATTGAATTTACTGGAACAATATGTTTGAATTATCTGGTGGACAACAGATGGATCGTGTGCGTACTGTGCGGCGACAATATTTGTGTGTGACTTTGCGGCGCAGGCACACCACATACAACACATACAGCCCGCAAATTTGTATAGATATGAACCCAGCTTTACATGTTGTGAATGGTCAACCACTGGAAAACACGGGCGTAGTCAAGGGGGGTTTTATAAGCCAAATATTACCTAATATTATACCGAAAAAATACGAGGAGTGAAGAGAGTTAAATTATTACATTTAAATTGAATATATATCCGAACTAGTGGACGTTGCGCACGTATATTTGCGTAAGTATATTTTTGTTATTTTATTTACTTCAAACTAATACAGAACTTACAGATAAATGAATTGTCAGGAGCGAGATGATCAGAGTTAGGGTCGAGAAGTGTGTCCGCAATTAAAACACCTACCTTTACTGTTACACAGAGTTATTGTGTGCCCAAATCTTAAACACTGAAAACATTGTGTGACTGGGGCGATGTAGGGGTGAACAAATAGCGGAAGGCCATAGATGGTAACATATCTGGGAAGAGATGTCCCATCAAAGGTAACTAAAATGATGCCTGTCGATTTGTAACTAACAGAGTCCTTAACGATCACTTTTCTGTTTAGTCTGATAATATTAATTATTTTAGCGTGAGATTTTAAATTATCTAGAATTTCCTCAATGGAGAAATCAACATCGACATAGTGTATTATACCTTTACAGCACATCAAATTGTTGGGAATATTTTTTTTTCAGTTGATTGTTATTTATAAAGAAGTTACTGATCCTGTTTCTTCCCTTAATGAGTATTTTATTCAGTTTATTTAAGTTGAGATTAAAAATTTCCTTCGCAATTTACAATCTGCTTAATCTTCCGATGTTAAGGTCGCTGTTTTCAAGCGATTCAACAAAAACCATGTAGGGTCGTTTATCAGATATTGTAAAAAACGATCTCACATTCCCGGATAGATTAGAATTGTCGATCGCGTCGATTTTTACTTTTTTGGAACTGGAATTACTGTAATCTAATTCAGCTCTTTTGAGCTGAATTATGAAACTGTGGATGCTGAGCTATTTGGGGGGGGGGGGGTTATAATTATCTATATAAATAAGATTGAATAGTACCAATTTAACCAATATACAGGATTAGGACTCACCGGAAGGGGAAAGGTTCTGATAGCACGCCACAAACAAGGAGATCAGGGCAGATAAATTAACCACACTTTGCAGCCATAATAGGGACAATTGCGGACATAAGACTCCAATTGCTTGAAAAAGTGGTCGGAAATTGTATTGACAATATGCGCTTTGTTAGAAGTAACCGCGACGGACATTTGTCGGAAATTGTTTTCAAAAATTACTGTCATTGCATTAAACGCACTAAAAATGCACCTTTTATATTGGAGAAAACAATTTCTAAAAATAAAATGAAAATACACTCAAATGAAATGTACTCTTGTATAAAATTAAAATGTAATTATTGTAATTATTAAAACGAGAACATCTGCGTGAAAAATTTAACAGCATAACTTTTTAGTTTTTGAAAGCATGCCAAAATGTATTTAAATATGTATGTTTACCAGTTATATATATTTTTCTAATTCTGTCATCTACAGAGTCTTCGTTTAATCCTGCAACCCATGTGACTGAGTGATTTTTATAAACTCAGAAACTTTCATTTTATCTGTTTCAATATTTAAAGGTGGTATTATTTGTTACCCAAAATATTACTATGATATTTTCTAGATCTGTCATCGAGATATAAGGTGTAATATTTTGAACAATGAAAATTTAGCTTGAAGAATGATTGACCTCAAGAAACCAAAAGATATCTTTACACGAAATCCGTTCTTTGGCAGAAAGATGGGAAAAACCAATAGCTAACGATGACCAATACTTTGATTATTACGGTAATGTATATTGTTATGAAATTTTGCGAAACCGAAACATTTATTATCATATTTTTCAATTTTATAATTTTACTACCGCCTCTCATTCATAAGCACTTGTTTTAATTCATTTAATTAATTTATCATAATTTTTAATAAAGACTCTCTCAACTTGATCACATGTTAGCATTGTTTCAATTACAGAATTTTTTTATACATGAGAAGAGTATTAGTTAACGAAGAAAGTGAAAATCGAACGACACAAAGTCCAGGCTATATGCTGGACGTAAAAGCAGATTAATTTCGTTAAGCTTTTATAAAGGGTATTCCATTATGAGGTTTCGAATGTTGAAAACGAATAAAAGAAACGTTTCATAACATACCTGAAAGTTATTTATGGCAGTGCGAAGCTAGACAGTGTACAATTATATGTGCAATACAACATGAGGGCAAATGACAATAATTTTTGCGATAAAATCATTTTCAGTGACGAGGCTCATTTCCACTTAAACGGTTACGTAAATAAGCAAAACTGTCGCATCTGGGGCAATGAAAATGTTAGAGAAATCCACGAAATCCCGATGCATGCTCAACGTGTTACAGTTTGGTGCGGTTTTTGGGCTGAGGGTATCATTGGACCGTATTTTTTTGAAGATGAAGATGAACGAGCTGTTACAGTAAACGGAGAACGATACCGAACGATGATTGATGTTTTTAAATGCGATCAAATAATGGACATGGATTTAGAAAATATGTGGTTCCAACAAGATGGTGCGACATGTCATACTTCACGTGAAACATTGACTTTATTGCGTACACAGTTTGGGGGGAGGCTGATCTCCCGGAATGGGGACGTAAATTGGCCACCAAGGTCATGCGACTTGATGCCGCTAGACTATTTTTTGTGGGGCTATGTGAAGAGCAAAGCTTACGAAAATAATCCGCAAATCGTTCAACAGTTGAAAGAAGAAATTAGGCGAATAATTCGTGGCGTAACTCCGCAAATGTGTTCAGCAGTAATCGAGAATTAAAACAAAAGAATTGTGAGTTGCCAGAGAAGTCGTGGCGGTCATTTGACAGATGTTGTATTCCATGTATAATTGTACACTATCCAGCTTCGCACTGCCATAAATAACTTTCAGGTATGTTATGAAACGTTTCTGTTATTCGTTACCAACATTCGAAACCTCATAATGGAATACCCTTTAGTATTTTCTTCTACTGTGTTTAAGACATGGTTTGACATTATCTTGTAGAAACACGTTCCTTCCTTGTCCTTATCATGTAGGAACATGTAACAAGGAAAACAGGAGAGATACTTATAGAACAGTACTCCGAAAAATTTTTGGTACTGTGAATGACGATGGAATTGGAAACAGTGGCGTAGCTATAGGGTGGCAGGGCTGGCAAAATTCCACGGGCCTCCGACCCGACGGGGGCCCCCTGTCCGAGAGGCCGCGCGTTCAGTACTAACCTAACATTTTTAACAAAATTTAGTAAAAATTATAAATTTTATATAAGTACTTAAAATCAATTAAAGTTAGACACAACTAAAGACCATATACAAATTCAAATAAATTATTATGATTTAAACGCGTTCATAAAAAAAGGATATCGATCAATTTTAAAACGCATCCATATTTTGTCGAGGTATTTTGGTGACACGTGGGAACTAGTGATGCTCGGAGAATGCCCGCATTTTGTTAACCAAGAAAGTACTTTTTTCCTGGCGCTGGTGGGCTAGCGACGCACGATATTAAGCGAATACCGAATTTCTATTTTTGAAGTACAGAGGGTTCTACTACGCATTCTTCGTTTGATTGTTATGTCAATTGGTCATTTGTATCTTGTGCAAAATCGAAATTTCAAATCTGCAAATAGAATCAAAGTAAAGTTAATTGTGAAAGTTAGATATCAATATGTCTAGTTCTAGAAAATATCTAAATGGGAGCGAAAAACAAAAAATAAAGAGGTCTGAAGAAAAAAATAAAAAGTTACCTAAAATTAGTCAGTATTCTAAGAATAATAACTTTATTGATGAAAAGGCGTACTAAAAGTAACAACATAGCAGATACAGCACCAGATACCAGTGTATATCCAGATCCAGAACAATTTTTAGTGTGAACAATATTGCACCTTCACGATATATTACTGATAAGGGTAATTTTAAAGAACTAAATGATCAAGTGAAACGGTTCGTGATCGCAAACGGACATTTTAAACCTAAGGGTGCTTTTTTAAAAGACAGTGACAATAGATAATGTCTGATATATTTATTATATAAATAAATTAGCAAAAAAAAATGGTTTTTAAAAGCTTTTTTCCACAATTAGCATTTTATATGGCCACAACTGTATGTACCTAACATTTTTTTTCAGACTCAACTTCTATAAAATTGATGGAGATATATCTATACCCAAACAGTATAATGAACACTATTTTAGTTCGATATATATACAAAATTCCCCTTTCTTGTTGTTCCAAGTTATTTTTTTAAAGTTTTGTTAAAGTTTCAGATTTCCCAGACATTTTTATCGGCATATCGTCGCAAGAAAAGCAGACCCGAAACCTTACAGAGCACTTATTTCGTCCGTTATTATTATTCGCATACGCTCTGATGCCGAAAGTGGAGAGATCGAGAGAAGTTCAGACTTCGTCGTAGTGCGTTGACTGCCCGTTTCGCAGTTCAAGTTCAAGGTTAAGCTTGGAGTTATCTTGTCGATAAATGTTGCCGCAGTGAGTGCTAATTCGCGTGAAATTCAGTGGCGTTCGATGTGCGACAAAATTAACAGATTCTTTCAATTTCAAGAAACTAAATCGTATTCAAAACAAGAACAATCGTTTCTTCGAAATTGTGATGCATTTTAATTGCTTTGGAGTAATAGTAAATGAATATAGGCAGAAATAAATGAGAGTTAAATAATACATAGAAATCGATGAAAATAAATTGGGACTAATACGAGGGTTATTGAAAAGTTTATGGTCTGACATACCTGGCGGCCAATAAAATAAGACTGGTGAAAAAAACTTATAAAAAAAATTATATAAAAGTCTAATATGAACTGACCTTTAAATATTTTGTTTACAATATAACCAGCGCATTTAACTGATGCTTGAAGATGAAAAAAGAAGTACGCGTGTTCCAAACACCAGCGACTCCAAACGAAGCTTTCTCTTTCGAATACAGTACCCCTCGCTTCTGCAAAACAAATCCGTATAACCATATTCTTCGTTCACATTGGAACTGTTTTTTTTTGATCATATCTGACCCAAGAAAACCAAAGGCGGTTGAAGAAAAAATAGACAGTAAAACATTGAATAAACGAGACTTTTAATAATTATCTTGCTATCTTTGCTGTTATAAAAAAATCTTGATTTAAGTATCAACATCAGAACTACAAAACCACGTTTACAACAGAAAAACCTATATGGTAAAGTAGCCAAGAAACTTCCATTTTTAAGTAACTGTAATTAATATTACCAACGTAACTTGAAAAACATTCTTTTTGTTGATTAAACCAAAATTCATTTATTTGGTTCTGATTGCAAATTGTATGTTAGAAGAATTCAATTCAAAAAATACCAGCACCTCGTGTATCTTGTACATATTACGTGTATTCATTCAAATATAGCCAATAAATACAGCATTCTTTGAAACTTATATTCCCAATAAATACATTTATTGTCTTCTGGAAGATATACTTATATTATATTATTTAAAACATAGTCGAACATGTATTAATGGTTGCAGATGTATCAGGGTTAAGAAGGTTAAGTTGGAATATTTTCCAACTTAACCAGTAAAATAGCAAGCAGGAAAATTCTCTCTTTTTACTTTAAATCAAGAAATGTTGACTCCATTCTTGTATATTGTATTAATGATATTTAAATATAACTGATATCTTGAATCAATTCTTCTATTGGAACCTTTGCTGTGATCCACTAAACTTGAAGAGATTTACTACTAAACACCAAAACACTTTTTTGAACTGCTCGACGCACGTTTCGCTAACCATGGAGATGATGTAATCTAATTCTAAAACTAAACTATGTTCTATTTATATGAAAACCATACCTAAAGAATGTAAGGCTAAGTACACTTTACGGTTTATGATTTTTACACGCTTCGTTAGGTATGGTTTTCATATAAATAGAACATAGTTTAGTTTTAGAATTAGATTATATCATCTCCTGATGATGCTAACAGGGTTAGCGAAACGTGCGTCGAGCAGTTCAAAAAAATGTTTTAGTTTTAGTGTTAGGTTGTAAATCTCTTCAAGTTTAGTGATATCTTGAAATTTATTTAAAAAAATAATTTGACACAACACTCTATATTTAGTAACTAGGAAGTGTTTTCACAAAGTTATAAGATAAACCCCATTAAAAAGAATTGCAAGCAAGATCTATAAACAATCCGGAATAATTTAAATAATATATTAATTAAATCATCTAAACCAAACGGTTTAGATAATTTCGGTTCCAAAAAAATAGAATGAAAGAATAATTTCAAGCAGATATAACACTTTAAATTAAGTCATAATAAACACAAATAAAGTCTTTAATTTGTTATCATAAATTATTTGATTTATGTAATAATGTTTCCCTTTTCATAACGATGTTATATCTTCATAGAGAATAATTAGATCAAATCTAAAAAAAATGATCCCTGTTTTCATAATATATAACTGTTAAAACCAGTATTAATCATTATTATATTGTTAAAACAAACAAACATAACTTTTAAATTAGATCTTCGTACCCAGCGACATCTATACACAAAATGCTCAATTTCTTAACTCCACTGTAGATACGTACAAATGAATTCTGTAATTTCTACATCGCGGTGACATCTGTTGACCAAATTCTAGAATGCCTCTCTTAGAGCTTGATTACCTTAGATGTCACCTTCATCTTATATTTTATTTTACATTATAATATTTTTACGGCATTTTTTTTATGTTTGTCAATATCTTTAATTGTATTTATATATAAATATTTAAAAATCTGTTATTACAAAATTTATCAGACAATATAATGATTCCTGTTTTACCGACTCCCTCTATGCTCGAATTTCATGTTCGCCATGATATTAGAGTTTATAATTTTGAGCACGTGGAAATCTGCTTAAAAGATTTTTTGATTTTTGTGTGGAAATAACGATCTTTTTTGTGAACTTTGTGTCAAATCAACCTCAGAACTTTGCTCTGATCATCAACCAGTTATTTGCCGAAGGCAACAAAACGTAAGTACTGAAAATTAGGAAATATTTGACAAATATGCAATCTGGTAACAGTAAGGCCGGCATTTTTTTTGGGGTTGCAATGCATCTAAAAATTATCATTGAAACTATGCCAGACATATCCTATTACTTTTTCAGATTAATATTATAATTCGCTATGTAATTGTTGAAAATTATTTACAAATATGTATAAGTTTGGTTATTATATTTAGTTTCTTCACTAAAGATCTGTCACATTTAGACATCTTTTAAGACGTGGGAGAAAGTAGTCTAGATCCTTTAGTAATTTTATAAATATGTTCTTTTCATTTCAGTTTAATTGAGTACATTTTATTTTAAATTTGTACTATTTTTAATTTTACGACCCACTTTGTCCCTAATAGTTGTTATGTTTCCTTAGAATTTTATCTTGCAATGAACGTTTTTCAAGTATTGTTTGAGGAAATTACTATTAAAGATAAAGAGCTCTTGGGGTTTAGAATTTATTCGACAACTTCAATTCAGGGTCACATATTTTAAATAATTTAACTGGGTCGTATTTTTACGATTAAATTAAACAAAAAATCATATAAACACAAATCGTCTAGTCTGTTTCATATTTGCTTTGCCAACTATATATAATTAATAACAATGAATCATGATATTGCTTACTTTTATGAGCATATTTGATAGGCCATAAGTGTTGACTTGGTGTCATAAGTCAAAAAGTTATTACCTCGCATTAGTTTTATTTTAAAATAGTTTTATTAACAGAAAATTCTATTGTATAAATACAATAAATCGTATTGTAGAACATATATACATTTAATTGTATTGAATAGTATTACTTTTGGGTGTAATACAATAAATTGTATTGTACACAAAAATTTAGCTGTATTGTATAGTATTACCTTCGGTGTGTACCATATATTTGTTTCTCCATCCCTTCCTTATCCTGTATCATCTGCTAAATATCTTTCCACTCCATTCTACTTTTTGCTCTTTAATCCATTCTATCCACCTTTTTTCTCCCTTCCTCTATAATTTTTTCCAGTTTTTTTCATTTCGTACACTACCTTCATTAGCCTATTATCCACACATGTGAATATGAACCATCTAAGTTGCCCCTTTATCAATTTTTTCTTTATTCACTTTATTTGTAGGTTCTTATTCTGACTCTTCTTGTTTCATTTTCGCTCTTACGTAAGAATCGGATTTCCACTGCATTGATTTTTGTTTGTTTTTAAGCCAATGTCTCCTTACTATATATTATAGTTAGTCTTACTATTTTTTTACAGCTTCTGTTTTTATATTCTTTGGTATTTCTCTCTTGTTTAAAAATGTTTTCTTCATCATATTGAAAATTGTATTTGCTTTTCTTATTCTCTCATCAGATTCTCCTATTTTACCATTACTTTCAATTATCCTTCCTAATACTTATAATTTTTTGTGTATATTCTGTTCTCTTGATATAATCATGGGTTTTTGTTTTATTTACATTTAATTTCTAATTTATTTTTTCTAAGACTCTTATCTAATATTTCTATATTATGTTGAAAATCTTTTTCTGACTCAGTTGTTATAACCATGTCGTCTGCGAATATTAATTCCCTCAACTGTGTATCTTTCGTTTTCCAGTATCCCAACATTAAGATCTTCATTTCTTTTTTCGCTTCTTTTATTCCGCTTTTTAGCACTATCAAAAATAATACAGGGCTCAACACAGAACCTTATTTCGCTTTTATCTCTGTATACATTCTTTGGATTCTTCATTGTTTATATATTTTTTTTACATTTCCGTACATAGCATGCTTTATAATAGATGTTTCTGTTGATAATGTCGGTTTAAAAAAATTAAGCTATTACTTTTTCTCACCTTTTCGTAAGAATGTAAGTGTTGTTCTGAAAGTCCCTACTGCATTGATCGAAATGTGGTAGTCCGAAGGGGCTGAGTCCGGTGAATATGGAAGGTGGGGTAGGACGTGCCATATAACGTTTTCCAAATAGTTTTTTACATGGGGCCGAGCATTGTCACGTTGAAAATTACTTTATCGCCTCTTTGGACGTATTCTGGTTATTTTTCCTTAGATGCTCGGTTCAGTTTTACCAATCGCTGTCGGTATCGATCGACAGTAATCGTTTCAGCAGTCGGTAATACACAGCTCCCCTACTATTCCACCAAATACACAGCAAGACCTTATTGAGCGCTGGTTGTGATGTTGAAGGCTGGCCTGAGTCTACCCATTTGCACTTTGGGTTGTCAAAATAGATCCACTTTTCATCACCAGTCACCGCTCGATGGAAAAATTTTATTCTTTTCTGTCTAGCAAGTAAAATTTCACAAGTGGTTTTTCGCCTTTCAATATATCTTTCTTTAAATTGATATGGAGCCCATTTTTCTCCCGTTTGGATTTTTTTCAATGCGCCTAGACATTCGGAAATGGTGTATTGGGCAACATTTAATGCTTCTTCCAACTCTTTCAACATATGAGTTGAGTCTTCATCCAATAATGCTTGCAAATCTGCATCTTCAACCTTTTTCTTCTGTACCGGACGCTCCTTTTTTTTATATCAAACGGTTTTTTGGGTTAGAGCATGTTTACCATAAAAACCAAACCAACTATCGATAACTTTCAGCAGTCGTTTTCTTCAAATGAAAGAAGGTTAAACTTTTACACAATGACAATTAATAACTCCAAAAATGCCATAAACTTCATTAGTCTATACCAATAAATGAATTAGTAACGCTATCTCTTAGCAGAATCGACATTATTAACCGAAACCCCTTTTATATTTTTTGTTATTAGTTACTTTTGGTCAAATATAAAACTCTCAAACTATAAAATTATCAGATTTTTTTTTACGCCAATGAAAATAACACACGCGTTAGCAAAGTTTAATTGTTAATTGTTCTTGCTGGCGTTTGTTATATATATTCTGAAAGGTAAATTATTGCCAGAATTGTTCGATATATATATATGAATCATTTATGTGGGAAAATTCAAATAGTATAATTTGTCCCAGGCGTCGTGAAGCCTTGAAATAAAAAAATAGCTCATTGTCGTCGCATGTATTCATTAAATAATTTCATTTTGACGTTTTGAACGAATATAATTGTTCATAGACGGAATTGAAAGTGAAATTGGTGGTTTGTCGCTGATATTCTAAGAAATTCCTCCAGTTATGTCATCCGTAAAAGTTTTTTATGTATATTTAGGTGGGAACAATGATATATTGAAAAATAATTTTATATTAATAAGAAGATTTTTATATTTAGACAGATTTTTATTTTTATATTGATGATTGATGTAGAGTGATTCGGAACCCGACTCAGTGGATGATTGTGGACTGTTGTGTTCAGCTTTTTTCTAGACAAAAAAAGAGAATGAAATTTAAAGGATCGTCGGAAAAAAGGAAAAAAAGAATTACCAAAATTAAGCATTCTAAACTATGCGTTCTAATATCGCTCAATCACTGCCCCCCAAGTTATTATTACAATCGGAAACCACATGCGGATCGTTACTGGAAATTCCAGGGTCAATCATGTATAATATTATCGTTACCGTGCATTGTTACATTTGTATGTAATACCATATTATTTACAATAATCACCTAATTTCATGAACGGTAAATATAAAAAATTGTTATAAAAGGCGTCCCTGTAGGTACTTCAGAATTTTAATTTAGCTCCGTTTTTCAATGACTTAACCTAAGAAGTTTATATCTGGCATGTCATTTAGAGACCCAGCAATTTAATTATGGACAGTTTTACGAAGAAAGAATAAAGAGACGGAGAACGAATTAGAAATAATGCAGAATTTTGCAATAACATTATATTTTCCGCCTCACAAGTTACATAAACAAGGAAAATTGTAGGATTCATCATTCAGGATTGTGTATTATGTCATTTCTCGAACTGGTGATATTCACTGGCTTGCAAGATCATGCGATCTAACTCCCCTCGACTTTTTCCTGTGGGGCTTTCTCTAGGAAAACGTCTTAATAATCCGTAGGCGATTAATTACCTGAAGCAAAGCCGAGTATTATTTTTCAAACATTCCGTGTACTTTACTTTTTGATAAATTAAACAAGCACGATATTTTTCTAAATTTGTCGGTTTTGTTTAAAAAGGAAATCTCGGAGGACCTATTGGGACATCCTCTACATTTGTAGGCAACAGGCAAAATGAAAGACATTGATCCCCACACAAATATCGACGAAGCAGTCTAGATTTTTATTCAATAATGTATGCTGTTGTTTCAAACTAAAAATATTCAGATGTATAATTTCTGTTGCATTTTTAATTTATTCCATTTATTAAAACAAATTGTAATAAAACAATTGTAGTATGAGGGATGGTTTCAGATCCTAGATCGCTCAGTTTCCGTTTTGCTTTAAGAACGCTATATGGTCGTTTTGAACAACGCCTTTGCTTCTATATAGCGCAGATCCATTTTTCTTTATTTCTGAGTCCAGTCATCACAATTACAAATATATCAGTTAGTAGTTCGATTCCGTATCCTCGTCAAGATTTCAGCATTTCGGGTGTTATGGTCTGCAGATATTTTCTTTTTAATATACCTGAATGGTTTCATTACTTCTTCTAATCATATTATGTTTAAACCAAACCTAACCTAACCTTACCAAGCCAAACCTAACCAAACCAAACCTAACCAAACCAAACCAAACCAAACCTAACCTAACCTAACCTAACCTCATAGCCTTTAAGTGTGAAAACTAATGCTTATTAACAAACTTAATAAATATAAAACATCAGTATTTAGTAGAATATTCCTTTTGTTTAACCACAGCTGAGCATCTCCTTGGAATAGAGTCATTTAACTTCTGACAAGTTTCAATCCTGACTGTCCCAATCCAAGTTGTCCTGACTTCTTCCCACAACATATTTTTGTTTGATGTTTTTTTATTAGCAATGCCTTTTTTTTAAATGTCCCAAAGATTTTCTATTGGATTTTAATCCGGAGATTGCGACGGCCAGGGCAACACTTCAATCATATTTGCGAGAAACCATCGTTTCACTACTTTCGCGATATGTTTCGGATCGTTATTCTGCTGGTAAATCCACTTTACCGGCATATTCATTTCGGCATAACTTTTTCTAATATTTCATGGTATCTTTGATCCAATATAGTGGACCTACACCATTATAGGAAAAGCAACCCCACAATTTAATATTTCCTCCTCCATGCTTTACTGTTCCTAATGTATTTCCCGGATTTAGTTCTTCTTTATTATATCGCCTAACGTACCGTTTTCCATCTGCTCCAAAGAGATTTATTTTTGTTTCATTTCTAAATATAATATGTTTACAATTACGGCTAAAGTTAAATCTGGGAAAACTTAATCTGTGCTGCATATTTTTTTAGTGGTGCCATCTTTTGAAGGAGACATGTCATTTCATGTCATTCGGATCATTAGAAGCCCAGTTATTGCGCTATTGCGTGTCAGTGTATTTTTTTATACTATATACTATACTATCGGTCGAAAAATAAACAACGAACAAAGAGCGAATATTATGTTTTGTTTTAAACTTGGTAAAACATTCACCGAAACGTTTTAATTAATGAAACAAATATATGGTGAGGATTATTTATCCCATAGCAAAGTCCACGGGTAGATGTCAAAAAATGGAAACGGTATTTGAGACTTACACAAAATATTTACAACAAAAAATGAATATCTAAAAACACAAAACTGAGACATTACAATACAGTTATTAAGCCAGAATGTCTATATGGAGCAGAAACGCTCATTTTGAATCGAAAGAGATACATCGAGGACATTGAAAAGAAGGATAGAAAAATCTTAGGCCCCAAACAAATAAATAGCACAACATATAGACTTCCAGAAAACCAAGAAATCAAGCAATACACAGATATACATAGCGATATGAGAAAAAGAAGACTTAAGTTTTACGGACTCATCAAACGGATTAGCCGAGTAGGCTAACTAGACAAATAGTCGAATTTTATGAAAATAGGAGTTGTGCTAAAGTAGAAATAATTAAATGGATTGCTGCAATTAAATAGGATCAAAGATCAGCAAATATTACACAAAGTGAAATTCAGGATAGAGGCTATTTCAGACACAAGGTTGACGTTTGGAAGGTTGGCCAGAGAGAGAAATGTAGGAAGACTGGAACAACTTGGTCTGACGAAAGGAAAAAAGCTCATAGCGAAAGAATGAAATTAGTATGGGCGCAAAGGAAGGCTAACAACAAACGCCTCTAATTGTACTTCGTGTGGTCCACCAGGGCCTATATGTATATATATATATATATATATATATATATATATATATATATATATATATATATATATATATATATATATATATATATATATATATATATATATATATATATATATATATGTATATATATGTATATATACTCTTATGAAATTGTGTTAAAATCAACGCAATTTTGCTGAATATTTTAATACACCTAAATTTATTTAGTCTATTGTAAAATTTTCAGTTTACGTATATCTTGAATAGACAAATTTTTCTATGTAGGTATTTCAATGTGATATATTGTCGTTCTATTTATTTTCCCATGCGGAAATGAGCAAATCAGTGTGAAAACCAGTTAAGTTCACGTTGTCAAGGGGATAGATTTATTTTTAACTATTTATTTTAAAATACCACAATTGTGGTGTCTGTTGAATTTATAAAAACTAGTAAAGCTGGACTAAAAAAATCACTAAAACAAATTTAAATTATTAGTTTTCTAGGTGTTAAAACGTACTGTGCGGAATTTAAAGTAAAGTCAGTAATATCATTTAATGAAATACCGAAACTAAATAATGGCGGTAAAGGCTTTTTTTTTGAAAGGCTTATTTAACTTACTTGATTAGTCTGTTTATTCCTCTATGTCTTTATCTCATCGTTTCATAGTGCTACGCTTCACAATTTGCCTTTAATACTCTTATCATAATGTCAATAATTTAAAACTTATTTGCATTAAGATATTTTAAATAATTTAAATGTGAATACAAAAATATATTATATTTCTTATGTATTACTGTGATCAAAAAGTAAAGTGTCTTTAAATAAAACACTGAATATTTATTTATTAATCAGAAATGTGTTTTTCTTCTTCAGTTTTTAAAACAGTTTCTCTCTACAGTCGAACTCTCTAGTGGCTTCTATGGGGTCGAAACAGGGTTTACATGATGTTTTTGATATGAAAAGCCACTCAGTGGGTGCCGTGTTTGTTAACAATCCACTAAACTCTCATTTGAATGAATGTTTGAGTTATTTAATCGCGAATCTACTAAGTTTATTTCACATTATACGAGACCAATCACAAATGTATTCTTACTTGGGGCTTTAAAATTAATTTACATAAAGTATTAAAAATATTTAAAATAAATTAACTTATATCCTGCCTAAATTATTCGTTAAAGTAAGAAAAATGTTGATCTTTATTTTATTGCCCTACAAGTTTTAAAAATATTAGCAAAACGGATTATTAATATATACCAGGTGTCCCATTAAGGATGGATCGCAGCCGTATCTTGAAAACTATTTATCCCACAGCTTTGGGGAAAAAAAAATTGTCCGCAAAAACGACCGCAAGAGGGCGTGACGAGCGAAACATTTTTAAAAATCTTTTTTTTGTGTATTTTCAAGTGTTAACCGAGTAAGAAAAATTATCAGTTATAATTAGCAAACTGTCTCCTACAACTTCGCGAATAAAGAAGTGGGGGAGTTTTACCTATTTAGATAAAAAGTCGTCTAATGTCCGTTTGCCTAAACCGATTTTCCTCAATTTGGATTCACTTAAAAGGCAATTGCTGGAACAATCAGATAATCTGGGAGATAAATTATTTAGTTTATAAATGAAACCGCGAGGTGGCGTTACATTCAACAATAGTTTTTTTGAAGTTTTGTTCAGTTTTTTTCAAATGGAATGGTACAGCTTTTATTACATGGCTAGAAAGGTAATTTAAAGAGGAATCATCCAGTGAAAACCCGAAATCGATATCTCTGACATGTCAAGAGATATTTCGATTTTTCTAAAAAAAATCAGTTAGTTTTAATTTTTACCGTAATATAAAGTTAAAAATTGGTCTTAATATTTAGGTCGCAATCGCAACCGCAACAATTTTATTTAAAAAATAAAATTATCTATTCAGTATCAATCATCATAAATGTTCTAATCCTGACCTTGATAATATTTTCTAATTTAATTACATAAGCGGAAAAAATGCCTTTCCCAAATTGGTTACCTTTCCCCAAAATGCTAATTGGTGATTCCCGAAGTATAGTCATAAGAACTAAGTTCGAAACATTTCATGATGATTTGCTTGAAGAGAACAGCAAAATTCGTACAAGGATTAATGGTGTCAAGCCAAGGCATTGGAAATCTTTATTTCATAGAGGGACTTGTCGATGCTAATAAGTACCAGCAAATTTTAAATAATATGCTGGGACATACCTAGACTATAATCAGTTACGTCACGTAGGTATCTTTTTGAAACTGAAACGTTAATTTCACTTTAACAACACATATTCCATTGACGTTCGCGAGAAAATCGACAATAGATGATTGATGAGGAGCTATGCGGCGAAAATATTTGTGTGTCAAGCTGGGTCCACGCCAATAAAAATTTTGCGTGTGTTTTGAATTTACTCTGCCATGAAAATATTTACGACGCAAAATTACCACACACAGTCGATAAATATTTGTGTTGTGCGCGCTGTCCGCCCCGCTCCATCTGTGTGAGCAGTGGGATGTTGGTAGGTTATTCCAACAAGCGTCAAAAATAAACTTATTTATATTTTTCAGTATTTTTTTCTTGATTTAATTGTTCATTATTATTAATGCAGCATACTTCTTCAACATAATAATATGATACTAAATATATAAGAAATTGCAATATAACCACGTCACGTCGGTATCATTTTGAAACTAAAAACATTAATTTCACTTCAACACGTCCACGCACAAATACTGTGCGAACAATAGATGGTTCGGATGCGGGCTGTGCGGCGAAAATATTTGTGTGACCTTGTGTGTCAGACATTGTCTTCAGCCCGCACAACGTAATTTTTTATTGGTGTGGATCCAGCTTCAGAGCGTATAGATTGCCACACATACAACACATATAGCCCGCACAACGCAAATTTTTATTAGTGAGCCAGCTTAAGGCTGAGTCTACATTAATAAGGCTAAAAATTTGCGTTGTGCGGACTGTAAGAATTGCATGTGGTGTGCGTGCGCGGCAATTTACACACTCTGACACAGTCGCACACAAATAGTATCGCCGCCAGCATGCACACGAACCATCTGTTGTCCACTAGATAATTCAAACAAATTGTTGTGTCGAAAATATACAGCCGTGTGTGCGCCTATGTGTATATGCTTGAGTTAAATGTGGATATTACGGACTATTTTTGCAAATTTAATTATATTTTTCCCAATTTTACTTAGTAGAATGTTGGCCGGAAGCCAGGACTACTAATACATTGTTATGTTTTGACTTGTAATAACAGATAACCAGGAATAATACGGTATGTTTCATCAAATAGAATCCCATTCAATTTAAAATTAAAGTCACGTCGGTATCTTCAGCTGTAAGACGATCAGCCTTGTGAAGTAACACACGCTCTGAGCTACGAGGAATAGTTACAAGTAAAGAATGAAAATTGTTACAATTTCCTAAAATATTTTTAATGATATATAAACTTTTTTTCACGGTATCAGCTTTAACGGTATTATTATTAAAATAGCTATTACAGGCAAATATTTTGGAAAGTTTTTCGAATACTTTGACTAGTGTCGAGTCGATAATTTATGTTTATTTACATAAGTTTTAATAACATGTTGATAGTCTGTTTAGTTCAGTCTAGCAGGGAACAAACATAAGCTTTAACTAAAAAAAAAGGTCAGTGTGAACGCAACATTTGCATTATTTTTGAGTAGATCACTTAATTCTTATCTAAATCAAGTGTTAACAATAAACACGAAGAGATTTACAACTAAACACCAAATCGCTTTATCGCGCGTTTCGCCAACCATATTAACATCATCAGGAGATAATTCAATCTAGAACGAACTCAAGGCGATTGACCTCTAAATACACAGTTACTTTTTTATTATCCCGACATGCGTTTCGTTATCCATGTTGGCATCATCAGGAGATGATTCAGTGTTGGAAATTGGTAGAGTTTGGTGTTTCACTCCAAAGATAGATGAAGTGATTTTGTTTATAATTATTAAAGCTTAGATTGAAACATCTTCTGATTATTAGCATGCTATTTGTTATTTTCAGTGCGATCTACAGTTAATAAAAGTGAAACTCTTACACCTGCTTCTTTTTAAATAATTTTTTAACAAAAGTATATTTCTAATACTTTTTAAAAAGGAACATTTTACAAACAATTATTTATACAATTAGCAATGATAAAAAGAAATGAAACTTAACTTTCTAGGCTTCTATGATAATAAAATGAATTACTTAACTCATATTATAAAATTGTCGTGCAAAAATGAAACTCGTGAACAGAATTTCAAAAAGTAAATATATTCAAAACTGCATTTAATACTTGATAGGTAAACTTTTGTTTTCCATAACAGCATTTAAACGATCCGGCATTGAATTCACTAGTTTTTCACAATAATCCTTGGATATTTTTTGCCGTTTTTCCTAAAGTGCAATCTTGAGTTCGTGTTTTCTTATTTCAACTTATAAATGAGTCCATAGATTTTCGATGACATTGATATCCGGACTTGAGGGATCTCGATAACAGTTATAAGGCAGCCATGTTTTAACGTTTTATACTTTATGTTTCGAATCATTATCCTGGTAAAACACAAAAGTTTCTTCAATACCAAGTTTTTGGACATTTTGATTAAAGTTTTGTTTTACAATGCCTAAATATATGTGTTGATTTCATTAACCGTGTTTAACAGTCGCTCGCAAATATTTCTCTTTTAAAGTTTGTTTTTCTGACCCGAAAAGATTAAATTTACTTTCATCTCTGAAAATTACATTTTTCCAAAATGAAAACTCTATTTCTGTACTCCTTAGCAAATGTCAGGCGTTTAATTTTGTTTGCTTTGCCAATCCAGGGCTTTTTTCAAGCCACTCTGCCGTGAAAATTGTGCCTTTTTAGGACATTTCAAATAGTTTGGGTGGTGACCATTTTGTGAAGGTACTTTTCAATTTCTTTGGCCAATGTGCCAATGTTCATCCATTGCATTAAATGTTTTTGGGACTTTCCCTTTTCGTATTTAATTATCTTGTTTTTGCGATCTACTACACTGAACCGTATTGTGAGTGGTTTACAATTTTTCTAATTTGGCGATGAGATTTTCCTTTTTGAAAATGGTAAATGATCTTTCTGCTTCAGTTACCTGGCCCCTTTGGCGTCCCATATTTCGAAAAAGAAACGTAGATATAATGGATAAATATATAGTTAAATGACTTCTTCAAAATGATGTGTGCAGGGAGTCAAGGAAACAATAAATTCTGCTAAAAGCACCTGTGTTCGAGTTTCGTGTTTGTCAATAACAATAAACTTATCAACATTTTTTACACATTTATATTTGTATACAATTTTTTCCCCCTAAAAATTTACCAGGTTTTATATAGAAAATATACGTCTATTGTAAGAAAATGGTTTATTCGAAGTATTGTCGATCGCTAGCTATACATTTTTCCCACCTATCTGACAATTTGTGGATGCCACGGCAAAAAAAACTGTTGCTCTCTTGAGACAAACATGTCATCGAGCCATTTTCGTAAGAAGTGACCTTAGTCGAGTCTGATACGCTACATGCGAAAGTATTTCCCAACTGAATGCCTCTATCGTTTCCTTGGCCAATTTTGCTTGCAGTGTCTGATGGTTCATTATCATGAAACAAAATGACTTTGCGTTGTCTTTTTTTTATATTCTGGTCGCTTTTTACACAAAACTTGATTCAAATCGATCATTTGTTGTCGGTAGCGTTCAGTATTGACAGTTTCGCCGGGTTTTAGCAGGATCATAGTAGATTACACCCTTCTGATCCCACCAAACACAGAGCATTGTCTTCCATCAATAGCAATTTGGCCTTGCAGTCGATGTCGATGGTTTACCGAGTGTTACCCATGATCTTTTACGCTTAGAATTCTCAAAATATATCCATTTTTAATCGCAAATCACAATACGATTAAGAAATGACTTTCTTTACCTGGCGAGCAACATTTTGGAAGTGGTTTTTCGGTTTTCCTGTTGTTTTTCATTCAATTCAAATTTAACCTATCTTCTGGATCTTTCCCATGGCTTTCAAACGTATAGAGACGGCTTCTTGTGGCACATTTAATTAATCCGCGACAATGCTTGCAATTCGCTGGTTTCAAACTTTTTCGGTGTCACTTTTGAATTTTTAAATCACCCAAAGGACTGTGATTTACATTCGCATTCAGTGCGATTCTTCAGCAGTTTTCTTCAAATGGTAACAGAAAATCAACGCTGATACAAACGATGCTATTTTTTGAAACTTGCATTGCTGTGAGTTGAAAATCTTTATCAGATGTCAATAAGGTTTGCGGGAACTACATTGACAGCTCGAGCCATCTATGGGCAAATTCCGGTTTCGTATTTACAGATCTGGTATTACAACAAATTACAATTACACAATTTTAAATTTATTTAAGTGTACGAGTTTCATTTTTACTAACTGTAAATTGATTTAGAATATTACATTAATACCTATGTGTTGACCAGTATTTTATTTTTACCATATACACTGGTTTCTTGCTTACCTGGCATCTGAGATCTTATTACGACACATTATTATGTGTTATAGTGATAAAATAAGCAGTTTGTATTTAATAATTAATAATAAAAACATTGAATTTCAGGTTATTGAAAACCCATATTTTGGAATTATTAAACATATTCAAGTATTCAGTGAATGTGAAGTGAAGTGTGGCGATTAATAATTCTTAATTAAAAAAAAAAAAACGTTTAATTTGGGAGAAAAGTATTAGCTATACATTTTTCCCATCTCTCTGGCAATTTGTGGATGCCCTCCCAGAAAAAGCGTACATCTTTTGAGGTGGTCCTGTCGTCGAGCTATTTTTTCGACATTTCCGTAATTGTTGAAGTGTTTCATGTGTGAGACATCGATGAAACAAGTGGTAGTCGGACGGCAGCTCGCGATTAAAATCTAGTAAAGCTGATAAATAAAGTCAAGCACTATTCCTAAAATATCTCTAACTCCAAAACTCTAATCGGCCGAAATTTTTACTCTGGGTCAAGGCCTATTACGGCACAGTCGACTGTTCTCGAAGGTGGTCGTAAAAGGAATCTGAAGGGAGAAGACCAAAAGTGGGTCTTTCGAAAAATATGGCCCGCGAAATAGTTCAGTAGCTCTCCGTTAGAGTACTGCCAATCAACCGGTACCAGAATGAAAAGTGACGAATTAAAATTGATGCGTTAATTCTAGGACTAAAATAAATAGGAATTAAAGAAACATGGTACCGACCCTCTGTTAAAGCCTGTTCAAATATGAGCAAAAGATTGATCAAGGAAACACTTAATCAACTCTCCTCCAGACTCGACGCAAAATGCAGTCCATTTTAATTTCAGTACCTTCGCCAAAATACCAAAATATGGAAAGAAAGAATATCTTGTGATTGAACGAGAATAGCGGTACGCGCTATTCGAGGTAGCGCGTACGCGGTACCTGCAAATGCTCTTTGTTTGGCTCGACATAATTACCATACGAAAAAAATATGAAGTTAATTCGAAATCTACTGTCTTAGCAACAAAATGACATAAGAGATTATACTGTGAACAGACCCTTGTTTCCGGCGCCATCTCTTTAAAAAATTAAGAATTATTAACCGCCACGCCTGGTATTCGTATGTTTTAGAGTAATTTTTTCATAATATAACAATGCCATGATTTAATTTTAGTCCAAGCTCAAGAAACATTTCTAATTTTTTTAGATTTGTTGGTTATTCACTTCACCATTTTATTTTGCCTTCTAATTCTATTTCAAAGTCAACGTTTTTATAGATTTTTCGGTATTAAATTATTTTGGCACTCCTTCGCGTACTGTTATAACAAGAAATTTTTCTTCAATTGTTGCAACAGAATTATCCCATGAGATTGAAAAGAAAGGTAAAGGTCAAATCAACTAATAGTAATAAATTAAGCCACGGTTACTAATTATGATTGGAAATATGAATTAAAATTTCATCATCAACTATGGTAAAATATTTTCTTTTTTGAATAATATACACAGAATTCTTCAGAATAATATTTTACTGTGCTCAGGTGGTCTGTAAAAGCTCTTCTCCCATCAGTGAATATACAATAACCCAAAATAGCTCATAGTCAGTAAGTGACAGGTCAGTGAAAATATAGGGTGAAGTATACAGTACTTTCTAATATCACAACGCGGAGAATATATCCGGAAGTCAATTCCCGTCTTCAAGGTTGCTTGACGTTACTTTACCTTTCGCAGAAATCAATTTTTTTATTTCCGGGAAACATACGCTTCAAAAATAGATCATTTTCGTGTCGTGTCAATCTAGTTAATATACACCAATTTATACGTTATTCAAAGATTAGTCCGCATATTCTAATAAGCATGAAGGAAGTTATTTACTTTTATGGAATGTATACCAGGTATGTAAATATGAAACCGGAATTTTTGTATAGAAAATACCCGTTTATTGTATCAAAATCAAAATATTGTCCATTGCGAACTCATTTTTCCCACCTCTCTGATAATTTGTGGATGCCACGCCAAAAAACTGTTGTTCTTTTGAGACAAAACCGTCACCGAGCCATTTTCGTAAGAACTTAAGCGCTGCTTATCAAGTGCGTGTCCCATCGATGGAAATAAGTAGTAATCGGACGAAGCCAAGTCTGGTGAGTAAACTGCATGCGAATGTTTTTCCCAACGAAACGCTTTAATCGTTTCCTTAACCCGTTTTGATGTGAGTGATGGAGTATTATCATGAAGCAATATCCCTTTGTGTTACCTTTTTTGTTATTCTGGTCGTTTGATTCAAATCGATCATATGTTGTGGGTAGCGTTCAGTATTAACGGTTTTGCCAGATTTTAGCAGCTCATAATAAATCACACTCCTCTGATCCCACCAAACACAGAGCATTGTTCCCGCCAATAACGATTTGGCCTTGAAGTCGATGTCAATGGTTTGCCTGATGTTACCCATGATTCTTTATCTTAGGATTATCAAAATATATCCACTTTTCATCGCCAATCACAATTTAATGAAGAAATTACTTTTTTTGTACCTGGCGAGCAACATTTCGAATGTGGTTTTTCAGTTTTCTTGGTGTCTTTCATTCAGTTTATGTGAATCCCATTATCCTATCTTCTGAATTTTTCCTTTGACTTTCAAACGTTTATCGTTCCAAGTTCGTCGTTTCTCACGTCAAAATTGCTACTTTTGAATGTTTTAGCTACTTAAAGCACTGTGATTTACCAGAGCATGCTCACCGTATTCTTCGACAAGCATTCGGAGCGATTCTGCACCAGTTTTCTTCAAATGGTAACAAAAAATCAATGCTGTCGGTAAATCGTTGTTTCCAGGCACAACATTTGACATGTTCAAAACTACGCTGTTGTCTGAACGTATTGTTGTGAGTTGAATATCTTTGTTAGACGTCAACAAGGAAATGACGCCAATGACGCGGTTTGGCGGTACCTACATTGACAGCTAGAGCCATCTCTGGACAAATTTCGGTTTTATATTTACAGACCTGGTATAAGGCTCCGTCACTCTTATTTTATTGACCATCATTGTATTTTTTTACGATTTCAATGTATGGCTGTATTATATTGTGAAATAAAGAGAGAGAAGTTTAGAAACCAACGTCGCTTTTATGTTAAAAGAAATAAATGTTAGTAACCAAATCATTTTAAATTCTTATCTCTGACCATAAATTTACAATGCACCTTATATCCTTCACAAAAATAAAATGTGATTCGGTAACCCAATTCTGCCAATCATATCGAAAGTACAGAATCCGCTAGGCGAATAATGTGAAAGTTATCTTTCAGATCGTAATTGGCATTTCGATACGAGGGGGGAAACGTGGCTTAGCTTTTCTAATAATTTCCGACGTCCTTGTCAGTACTTGTTATAAGAAAAACCCTTGTAACCGTTTCAAATTACTTTCTGTGTCGGCCCATCCACGCAAGTGTTACAGAATTATAAATATTAATGCGTTAGATAATATCTATAGATATTTACAATAGCTAATTAAAATTGTGTTTTCCTGTAGATCAATACTTACCATAGTATCTGAAATTTCCAATATACCCACATCTACGATAAAACATTTACAGTAGAGGGGAATAAAGTGACATATATAACCGTTTTTTATCAGGCATTTATTTTACTTTCATTAAACAATAAATTTATATTCATTTATTATGTATTCACCACTATTTCGTCTTCCAGGCAGCTTATCAATTCCTTCCTTGTAAAATGTGGTTGGTTTGGACTTACTGACCTGCTGGCATTAAAAATGGCATTTTAACCATCAATCATTCACCATACTCGCCTGATTTGGCTCCCTGCGACTTCTACCTTTTTGAAAAGCAACAGCATTATGCCGACATTGAATCATTTAAAGACGTCGACCGCCATCCTGAAGGACATCTCTTTGGGCGAGCTCAAAAATTTATTCATCAACCTAATTGACCGTGCAAAACGTTGTAGTGACACGCAATGAGACTATTTAGAATAAATGCTTTTGGCCAAAAAAATTAATATTTGTTTTTTTTTATCTTTCTTTCCGTGAGTCGCACATTGTATGATATATTCATCGTAAATGTTGGAATTGAATTGGGGGACAGCTTCCTTGTCTGGTTCTTGATGTTCGATCTATGATTTTTACCACTGATCTGTTTTTTTTTTTTGTATTAATGGCAAATTAAACCAATCAGGTGATCTTATTCCCGATCATTTCCCGCAGAATTTATTTTATGCCGTCGAACGCCTTTCGATAATCGAGAAAACGAGGGTTTAGTGCGTTTCAAGATATATCGTTGACCGAATGGCTGCAATAAACTGTTAACAACCCCTGTTGTAACCAAACCCGGCAAAGTTGCAAGAAACGTAAACATGGCCGGGCCTAATAAAATAACAGGTTAAAAGATAAAATTAATTTTATACCTGGTTTAGTATTTTCAGAATATTTTAGTTTAGTTCGCATTATTTTCGTAAACAATGGAGTTCTAGAATTTCGATCGTATTTTTTGTTATTCCAAACGTGCTAAAAATGTGGCGTTCTTGTCAAGATAATGATCATTGTGCCTCCGGTAGTGCAAATTTTAAAAGACAACATTTATCGCCTGATGTTAATCAAATTGTTAAACACGTGTATGTTTATTGAATAGGGGGCTTGATGTAAATGCAGCCGCAGCAGAGACGTCTTCATTAACGAAACCTTCGATACAAAGCCAACTAAAGTCAAAAAAATGATTCTGGTAAAAGCAAATGTGTTGACGAAAGCTACAAAGACTTAATTCGAAGCAAAATTTATGCTATGTATGAAGAGCAAACTGTGCCTACATTGCATTCATTGCAACAGCGACTAAGGAAAGATGAAACCAACATTCTTTGTAACAGAACTAGCATCCGAAGAATATTATCTCAAATGGGTTTTGCATATCGGACCATTAACATCAGGAAACATCCCGTGTTAGAGCAGAAAACATTTATCCGACTCTAAGTGCAAGTGCTGCAACATTAATTAGGAAGATTGTAGATAGTATTCCTAAAGAAAGTTATTAATGTAGATCAAAGTAACACTGATAGCGAAACCGAATTAAATGTATAATTGAATTTAAGTTATAATTTTTATTGTACTAATAAATTCAAAATACACACACCAATAAACAGTCATACAAAATAATAGTGATAATAATTTAATCATAATTTAACAATATTTTATTTAAAAAAAGGAATAAAACAATTTTTTACTTTGTTACCTATCACTTTTATTTTTTAAGAACATTTGTGTGACTATAGTTTCGTAAAACGATTTTACATTCTCAAACACTAATTTAAAACTATTGTTTGAGAATGTAAAGTCATTTTGTAAACAAATTTTGTTTAAAAATAAAAGTGATAATAGTGATTAATAAAAAATGAACTATCACGAAGTAACGGACAAATCAATCAATAATATTTTATTTTTCTTAAAATTATTCGGAAGTTAAACCACTCGGGCTCTGGCGCTTTTTAAGAAACCAGAAATATTTTTATTGAGATGTATTGGGGCAATTCACATTTCGCCGAAGGGCAAGGAAATATCTTGAAATGGGCTATATACGGGATGATTGACTTCTGATTTTTTCGATTATTTGCCGAATGTTGAATATCTGTTTGTGTACCTTTCCGTGGAATGAATCAACCCTGCTCTGGGGAAATCTAATGTTATAAAAATTGTATCTTCATTTTTAGTTTAAAAGAAAAGAGAGTCCATTAAAATTTGATCTTCTGTTCACAGACTTTTTTAGTAACTATATGTAGTCATAACATATTCGAGCTGGAATGAAAACGACGCGCATATATATTCCCAACTGTCGTTTGTCCAACTTTATTATTATATCTAAAGACATACCTAAATTATTGCATAATGTTATGTATTTAATGTCGCAAGACCAACTAAATAATGAACATAATTAAAGCGATGCTTTTAATTAATGATGTAATGGTTACCTAAGAGCAAAAGCATAATATTAGAACGAAGCTGAGTCAGGTAGGAAGAGGAATTAATTTTGACGTTAAGAAAGGAATGCCCCAGAGTTTGATGACAATCGCGGCTCTTTTACGATGTTGGCGACGAAAACTGGTATTTAGTAATATTTATTCTGTCAAATTTTAAAATAAATACCCCTTTAATAAATATATAAAGGTTTTCGGTTGATGAATAAAGGTCAACAAGGTTTTTTACGATTACCACACAAAGTTATGTTAATATTGATGTTTATACAGTAGGAAAAAATAGTTCATGCGTTTGTATAGTGACTAGTGATTCAAATTTTTAAATAAACGCTGGCGGACAAAAGTTCTTTTTTGCATAATTCTTTACTAAAACTTGAGTCACGATTTTTTTGTAAGACTTTTATCAACTTTGAATGTAAAACGACAGGAAAGAGCATATGATTCTGTAAGGGGAACCACTATGAATAAAAAAGAAACTGATGAAAGTTTACAGTTATTTAAAACAATAAATTATTGTATAATTGAAGGGGTCAAGTGTCATTTTCTGAAAAAGTCCTGTTTTATCGTAGGTGAAACAGTTATGTGCATATGTGACTTGCCCCATCAGGATTTAGCTCTATTTTACAAATCTAAGCAAATACAGGCTAGTAGAACAGGCTATCTTGCATTAAATATCAAAAATGCTTCGGAAGTAGGAACTATGTACCCATAACCCTTTCATCCACTCTAATGTTTGAATTTTTAATATCACATAGTCCTTGGCGATGACACGACACCTAAATCATAACCTTAAAAATACACGGTCATAATAGTTGTTTATTTTTTTCTTTATTTGGGTTTTTCGCCACGATCTAAAACTTAAAAAATATCAAAAATATCTGTTCTTATGTAAATTAAGAATCACTGAGTAAAAACAAAAAAAACCAAACGGA
Organism: Cosmopolites sordidus; assembly: GCA_031761425.1. Classification (NCBI taxonomy): domain Eukaryota; kingdom Metazoa; phylum Arthropoda; class Insecta; order Coleoptera; family Curculionidae; genus Cosmopolites; species Cosmopolites sordidus. The sequence continues at coordinate 42,819 of JARFXV010000991.1, forward strand.
GACAAATTTCTCAGTGATTCTTTTTTGTAATAAATTTGCCTAACGAACAGAATTTTAAAAATATAAAAATGTTCTAAAAAAATATACGAACTTTTAACGTTAACATTTCGGGAAGTATTCTCCTCCCGTTTTCAAAACAAATCTAAAAATAAAGTATATTAATTTCTATAAATTATGAAAAGATAGAAAGTAAATATGTGTATGTCAATGATACTTACATTGACAATTAGTTTTAATGACAGTGACATAGTACCAAAAAAAAAAAAAATATATATATATATATATATATATATATATATATATATATATATATATATATATATATATATAAAGGGCATTCCATTAAGAGGTTTCGAATGTTGGAAACGAATAAAAGAAACGTTTCATTATATATATATATATATATATATATATATATATATATATATATATATATATATATATATATATATATATATATATATATATATATATATATATATATATATATATATATGTATGTATATATATATATATATATATATATATATATATATATATATATATATATATATATATATATATGTATGTATATATATATATATATATATATATATATATATATATATATATATATATATATATATATATATATAAAGGGTATTCCATTAAGAAGTTTCGAATGTTGGAAACGAATAAAAGAAACGTTTCATAACATACCTGAAAGTTATTTATGGCAGTGCGAAGCTGGACAGTGTACAATTATACGTGGAATACAACATCTGTGTATTACAACGTGTTTACATTGTTAAAACGTATTTTCAAAATGGGTGTTCTGCGAGAGCCACATTTCGGCGAATTCGTGAATACTTTGGTGTATGTAATCGTCCGTCAGAAGTAACCATTCGCAAAATAGTGCGTAGATTCGAAACTACCGGATCTGTGAAAGATATCGAAACAAAAGGGCGGGAACGTCCTGCTCGTTCGGTTGAAAATATTCAGGCAGTTCGTGAAAGTGTTACTGAAAATCCACAAATGTCCGTTAACAGGCGCGCGCAACTTTTGGGTATCGGCAGAATTTTGGCGACAAATCGGTGGCGAATTTTGAAAAAAGACTTAAGTCTACATCCTTACAAAATTCAGCTAACACAGGAGCTAAAACCAGCCGACCATGGGCAACGCCGTGCATTTGGCAATTGGATCCTACAGATGAAGGCATATGACAATAATTTTTGCGATAAAATCATTTTCAGTGACGAGGTTCATTTCCACTTAAACGGTTACGTAAATAAACAAAATTGTCGCATCTGGGGCAATGAAAATCCTAGAGAAATCCACAAAATCCCGATGGATGCTCAACGTGTCACAGTTTGATGTGGTTTTTGGGCTGAGGGTATCATTGGACCGTATTTTTTTGAAGATGAAGATGAACGAGCTGTTACAGTAAACGGAGAACGATACCGAACGATGATTGATGTTTTTTTATGGGATCAAATAATGGACATGGATTTAGAGAATATGTGGTTCCAACAAGATGGTGCGACATGTCATACAGCACGTGAAACATTGACTTTATTGCGTACACAGTTTGGAGGGAGCCTGATCTCCCGGAATAGGGACGTAAATTGGCCATCAAGGTCATGCGACTTGACGCCGCTAGACTATTTTTTGTGGGGCTATGTGAAGAGCAAAGCTTACGAAAATAATCCTCAAACCGTTCAACAGTTGAAAGAAGAAATTAGGCGAATAATTCGTGACATAACTCCGCAAATGTGTTCAGCAGTAATCGAGAATTTCAACAAAAGAAGTCGTGGCGGTCATTTGACAGATGTTGTATTGTTGTATACACTATTTAGCTTCGCACTGCCATAATTAACTTTCAGGTATGTTATGAAACGTTTCTTTTATTCGTTACCAACATTCAAAACCTCTTAATGGAATACCCTTTATATATATATATATATATATATATATATATATATATATATATATATATATATATATATATATATATTTGATTTTAATATTATTGACTTTAAATCTACCGACGGTATAGCAATACAGTTATTTTTATTTAAATTAATTATAGCGGTTTCTTTTAATCTTCTGTATTTTGTTACCGATTCTTTTAATACCGTTCTGGAATTATTCCAATTGATTTTATGACCCGATTCCCATGCGTGTTGACAAATTCTAGATTTATTAAACTCGCCCTTTCTAAGGAAGTTTTTATGCTCTTTTATTCTAACATCTAACGGTCTAGATGTCTCACCTATATAAAATTTGCCTCATTCGCGGGGAATTTTATAAACCACATTTTTGGTATTTTGTTGTATCTTGTTTGGTTTAGTTTTTATTAATATAGATCTAAGAATATTTTTTGTTTTAAATGTCGTTCTTGTGATGTATTTATTTCCTACTCTTTAAAGTGTGTCAGAAATACCGCGAATATAAGGAATTGTGAGGTTAATTATTTGAGAGTTATTATTATTGTTATTAATAACTTGTCTGTTTTGTCTCAATCAAAAGTTTTAAACGATTTATCTATAACATTTTTTGGGTAATTGTTTTTTATTAAAATGTCTTTTATGTGATTTGTTTCTTTTTGTAGTGTATCACTGTCGGTACAAACAAGTTTTGCTTTGTCATATAAACTTTTAATTACTCTTATTTTGACCGATTTTGAGCGATTGGAAAAGAAATTGAGATACCTATCTGTGTTTGTCGGTTTTCTGTAAACTGTAGTTTTTAATGTGCTGTTTTCTTTTAATATTAAAGTGTCGAGGAATGGCAATTTATTCTCCTTCTCCATCTCTAAAGTAAACTTAATTGTAGGCTCTCAAGAATTTATATTTTGTAAAAAAATATTTAGATCGTCAATGCTATGTTGCCATATAGCAAAAATATCATCAACATATCTAAGCCATATTATTGGCTTTTTAAGAGATTTATTTAATGCCATTCTCGAATTCCTCCATAAAGATATTACTCATCAAAGGAGAAAGAGAAGAACCCATTGCCATTTCGAAATTTTGTTGATAATAATCGTTTTCTAATTGAAAAGATGTGGTTTTTAAGCACAGGGTTAATAATTCCAAAATTGTATCTATGTTTAGTGCGGTCTTTTAATGTTGTGTCATGTTCTAATATTTTTCTAACTATTAAAAGTGATCTATCAACTGATACATTAGTAAATAAACTCTCCACGTCAAAACTAACCATTAAATTTTGTTTGTAATGTTCGAAATTTCATCTAAAAAAATCTGAAGTATTTTTAATATATGAATTTGTTCTACCCGAAAGTGGATATAAAATACTTATTAAAAATTTTGCTGGTTTATAACATGGGGAATATATACTACTAACTATAGGGCGAAGTGGTATATTAGTTTTGTGTATTTTTGGTAAACCATACAAATGAGGTGGTTTACTATAATGTGGTGTGAGTTGTGATCTTTCTAGATCCGTAAATTCACGTTTGTGTTTATATCATGTATTGAAAATTTGTCTCTATATCTTTAATGTTGGATCTGTAGGTATTTTAGTGTAATTTCCCTCATCAATTAAAGTTTTAATTTTGTTATTACATTCTGTAATGTCTAGAATAACTGTGGCGTTGTTGCTTCTAAAAGCATCTGCTTGAGATTAAAATGCAGTGCTAAATTTAGCTAAGAAAAACGAAACTTAATACTTAATAATTTTTATAGCCTTGATATAAATTCATTATTACTTAGAAGTACCACTCCAGTGGAACTTACACGCCAGCGTAAAAACACTCCTAAACATAAATCTCATTCTTTCCAATCTTTCCTCATTTTGGAGAATCAACAAATTTATGTATGTAAAAAAAATTGTGTTCTGTACCAAATTAGCCTTAAAAAAAGTGGACATCATATACATATTCGTAAAATAAATATAAGATACTTTGTATACGTACTACAATTTTTTTAAATCTGCTACAGTATTTTTACAAATATAATTAATTATTGTAGTGTAACTAGTCAATAAATAAACTAAAGTGGAAGATATAAACTCGATTATAAAGTAATTTTTTACAACAAAAAAAAATTAACTTTCAAGAATAAATGCTATGAAAGGTGTTACTCAAAATGATAAAATAAAAAAAAATCATATTTTAAACAGTTCACTTCAATTTTTGACAGTTTGTTAATAGATTCTAAACAGTTCACTTCAATATTATTATTATTATTCACGTATGTTGTATGCGTTTGTATGCATGTGTATGTATGCGTTTGTTGTTGTTAGCCTTCCTTTACGCCCATACTGACCTCATTCTTTCGCTATAAGCTTTTTTCCTTTCGTCAGACCAAGTAGTTCCAGTCTTCCTACATTTCTCTCTCTTGCCAACCTTCCAAACGTTTACCTTGTGTCTGAAACAACCTCTATCCTGAATTTCACTTTGTGAAATATTTGCTGATCGTGGGTCCTCTTTAATTGCAGCAATCCATTTAATTACTTCTACTTTATCTCTACTCCTATTTTCATAAAATTCAACTATTTGACTACTCAGCCTACTCATCCGTTTTATATGTCCGTAAAACTTAAGTCTTCTTTTTCTCATATCGCTATGTATATCTGTGTATTGTTTGATTTCTTGGTTTTCTCAAGGTCGGTATCCAGCTATTTATTTGTTTGAGGCCAGGATCATCTATCCTAGTTTTTTTGCGATTTAATACCCTGTTTTTTTATTGTTATTCCGAGATTGAAAACAACAACTTTTCTGAGGATGTATGCGGCATTTTCTTGATGGAATTTACTAAAAAAAACTAAATTGTACAAATAAAACAAAGTTGTCCAATTTCCACTTACCATCCGATGGTCCGTTACCATCCACTTTCGACATACCTTCAACCATTCGAGGAAGCTACAGTGTAACGAAACGCGTTGTTTTAGAGAAAAATATAAGTGAAAATTAGACAACTTTGTTTTATTTATACAACTTTTCTAAATGAATTCTCATTTGTTTAAAGTTTATATTTATTTGTTTCCAGAGCATCTCAATTAGTTTTTTCCGTTTTAAATGTTCACAATCAATTATTTATCGTAACCTAATTATTTCAGATAAAAAGTTTTAAATGCAGAATATTTCATTTATCTGTGATACAAACTAACACAATTATGTACACAAAAATATAAGTGAAAATTAGACAACTTTGTTTTATTTATACAACTTTTCTAAATGAATTCTCATTTGTTTAAAGTTTATTCTTATTTGTTTCCAGAGCATCTCAATTCGTTTTTTCTGTTTTAAATATTCACAATCAATTATTTATCGTAACCTAATTATTTGAGATAAAAAGTTTTAAATGCAGAATATTTTATTTATCTGTGATACAAACTAACACAATTATGTACACAAAAATATAAGTGAAAATTAGACAACTTTGTTTTATTTATACAACTTTTCTAAATGAATTCTCATTTGTTTAAAGTATATTCTAATATGTTTCCAGAGCATCTCAATTCGTTTTTTCTGTTTTAAATATTCACAATCAATTATTTATCGTAACCTAATTATTTTAGATAAAAAGTTTTAAATGCATAATATTTCATTTATCTATGATACAAACTAACACAATTATAAACTTGAAGAGATTTACCACTAAACACCAAAACACTTTTTTGAACTACTCGACGCACGTTTCGCTAACCATGTTAGCATCATCAGGAGATGATTTAATCTAATCGGATCTAATCTAATCTAGTTTAATAATCTAATCAAGTTTAAGATCTAATCTAATCAAGTTTAGTCTTTCACACCAAAGGTTCCAATAGAAGAATGAATCTAACACAATTATGTAAGAACGTGTAGAATGAATATTTGTATACAGTAAGGAATGCGAAATATTTGATTAAATGAGTGCTAACATAGATAAGATTAAGAACTCAAAATGCATAGAAATAACTGAATGAATTATACTAGCGCAGAATATATAAGCGCGATTTAATTTGATATAATTTGAATCAAAACAAAAGTACTATACATAAAATCAATTATTAATTGTATAAGCTAATACGAGGGTTGCTATTTATGTATGCGGAATAATACAAACAAATATTTGTCATTGAAAATGGTTTTATTGTTTTTCAATAAAAAAAATTTATTGTTCGAAAATTCGCGAGTTAATTCCATTTTTTTGGCAGATTAATTAAATTCAAGTCACTAAAAAACACAAATAGCGTCCGTATGACAAATCGTTCTGAGTACGTATGTAGTCAACAATGTCAAATATTTTGTACACAAACATCAGACAATGTGTTCCACTTTTTGGGTATATTTTCTTTTTTTTTTGTCGCCAGTAAATGCGTTTAAACGTGACCGTATATCCACAAAAGTTGAACATCGTTCCAGACGTGACTACTCCCGAAATGATTAATAAAATCCACGACGTTGTTATAAGTGACCGACGAATCAAATCAGGCTTATCGCATTGGGTGTGAAAAAAATTTCCGCGTTTGCTTTCAGTGGAGAATAACCGCAATGTGGTCGACTCTGAGCCGGTTTTGGCGCTTTTTCGTCGCAATCCTGATGAGTTTCTGCATGGATACATAACTGTGGACGAAACGTGGATACACTACTACACTCCAGAAACAAAGGAACAATTAAAACAGTGAGTTTTTGAAGACGAGCTGGCTTCGAGGAAGGCGAAAACGGTAAAATCGGCCGGCTAGGTTATAGCTACAATTTTTTGGATTCACGTGCATTGATCTACACCGATTACTTGGTATTATGCGTCGTTATTGCACCGGTTGAGCGAAAAAATCGTCCTCATTTGAAAAAGAAAATGATGTTCTTCCATCAAGACAATACGCCTGTGCACCTGTACAGTTTCAATGGCCAAAATCATGGAATTAAAGTTTGAATTATTACAATATTCGCCGGATTTGGCTCCCAGTGACTTTTTTTTATATTTCCGAACTTTCATTTTGAGGACCTTCCGAAGTCTTACTTTGTAGACAGCTTAAAAAAGTTGGAGAGACGCTTGGAAAAGTGTATAGAGCTAAAAGTAGATTATGTTGAAAAATTAAAAAATTTACTTAGAATAATTTGTCTTTCTATCTTTTTCTAACGATTTTTTTTTTTTAGATTTAACTCTTTATTATATTATCAATGAATATTATTGTATAAATGATTCAAATAAAAAATCATTTGAACATTCACTCCAAGTCTCATTTCTTGATATTTTTTTTTTACTATTATTACAGTTTACAGTTTTAATCTACAATATATCTTACGCTAATACAATAAAAATACTAACCTACGACCCACAAAGCACTGCTTGTGTGTGGGTCAAACCCAAGAAAGAAAATAGAAAATCTGGAAGAAAAAAAAAATAAATAAATAAAAAACCTTCTCAGCATTCAGTACAGGCATTCACATTACATGAAATAGGACAAAAGGATGAAAAGGGACACTACCCCACCCCATATATTAAGGCTCAAGAACAAATAAAATCAATTCAGCCATGCTGACATACACCGACCTGAATGAGGTGCGCACAATGTCTTTATATTTTGCTTAAATACCGCATAACTGATGTTCTTCTTCACAATGTTGTCTTTTATGCTTTCCGGTAAAAGGTTAAATAATCGAGGGGTCAAGACGTAAGAGGACTTTCTCACTCCAGTTCTGTTAGTGAATGGAATATTTAGAACAGTCGCACCACCAGCCCTTGTGTCATGATGAACTGGTTGCTTATATGTATTCCCCATTAAACGACCTTCGTATATAACTTTCACATTGTATATTGTTTCAATACATAGCGCTAGTGGTTTTCTTAAATTTAAAAAGTTCCGTTATTTTTCCGACATATTCTTTCGTCTGTCTCTTGTGTCTTATTTTTTTTTCTATCGATTATGACTCCCAATTATTTAAATGAAATTAACGATTATCAATATTTGGTGTTATTTCGTAGTATACCATTCTGCTAAATCATTAAGAAACCTGTTTAATTGCGGTTGTATTGTTCGCTTAGTATTAGTTTAATGGGGAATTACCGTATTTTACGTTGTTTAAGTAAGTAATGGGCGCCTGTTTTGATCGATGTGTATGACCTATTGTGAAACTATAAAATCACATGACGTTATGCTCGCTCGCATATTCTTGGAAGTGTAAATTGTTTAAAAAGGAATAGAACAATTTTTTACTTTGTTATCTATCACTTTTATTTTTAAACAAAATTTCTGTGACTATAGTTTCGTAAAACGTTTACCTAAATAAAATCTTCAAAAACATAACGAATTTCTCGCCAAAACAGTCAATAAAAAACTCGGTGGGCCTTACAAAAAAGCTTAGCAAACTATCTATACCAAAAAACGGGTTTCTAGCATCCTTTGACGTTAGCAATATGTTCCCGAACATTCCGAACAAAGATTGTATACTATTAATAGATAATTTACTCAAAAAATAACATCAATCCAATTATTAAGCAAGATATTTTAGAGCTCTTTAACTTATGCATTAATGAAAATTATTTTCAATTTAATAACGTTTTTTACAAACAAAATGGTGGTCTAGCAGTGGGTTCACCACTAAGCCCTTTATTATCACAACTGTTTATGTCAAACTTGGAACAAAATTTTCTAAAAACGGATAAAGCAAAAAATATATTGTTTTGGTTTAGATATGTAGACGACATTTTGGTTTATTATACTGGAAATAACAGACGAATAGAAGGAACATTAAAGCATTTAAATAGTATCCATCCAAAAATAAAATTTACACTAGAAAAAGAACAAAATCAAACCATAAATTTTCTGGACCTTTCAATAACCAAACAAAATAATAAACTAGAATTTAATATCTATAGAAAACCCACATACTCAGATATAACAATTACAAAACTATCAATCCACCCCATTACACATAAATATGCTGCATATAAGTCTATGATCCACCGAGCTTTAAAATAATACTAAAAAATAAAAATAAAACTGCAAAAAATAAAAATAGCACAAAATAACGGTTTCAAAGAAAAAGAAATTAGTTACTTAATAGATAAAAAACGGAAACAATTACTAATTAATCAAGTATATCCAAAAGTAAAACAAACAAATGATAAAAAGTACTGTAAAATTTCATATTTCGGTCCAATTTCAGAACAAATAGCTCGCTCTTTGAGGAAACAATTTGCAAATAGCATTTAAAACCACTCAGTCAATCAGTAAATTAATTTAAAACTTCAGCGAATACAAAATCTGGAGTTTATATGTTAAGTTGCAACGAGTGCAGTAGCTGCTATGTTGGACAAACCGGCAGAAATTTTCAGACCAGATACAAAGAACATAAATCTGCATACATATTAAATAAACAATACTCTAATTTTGCGAACCATTTCATAGATACCGGACATATATTTCCCGAGATTACAAATTTGAAAATTTTACATACAGCCCCAAAAAGCAAAAATTTAAACATTTTAGAAGCTATTGAAATTTATAAATATAATATAGATCCGTCTAGACAGCTATTAAACGATCAGACGGATCTCCAAAATACTCCACTATTTAAAATATTGTAAAAATTATTAAAAAATTAGGTACATAGAATAGATAAACAGCTGTAAAATCTTAGTTTTAAAGTAGTGTTTGAGAATGTAAAATCGTTTTACGAAACTATAGTCACACAAAGTAAAAAATTGTTTTATTCCTTTTTAAAAAATGAACTATCACAAGGTAACGGATAAATCAATCAATAATGTAATTTGTTTGTATAAATTATTTTTTAAAACTTTTTAAATCTTTAATTAAAATTAAAAAAAAACTATAAGTCTTCTGGTTTTCATTCGCACTTTTGCCACTTTGCAATTAAGTTGGTGAATTTTGCAGTTAAATTCTTGTATGTGTGTAACGGGTAATTTAGATAATTCTTGGCTTGACATGGAGCCATTTTGAAAACATAATGTCATTATTTATTCTTTAATTATCACCTGTAGTCAACTGTCTCATTTTAAAGATTCGACACTCTCATTGGACAATTCTTTATAACAGGAGTCTGCAAACTTTCTAGCCTTAGGACCATACTGATTACTCCAGTAAGTTCCAAGTTCAGTTTTCAGAATTTCCAAGTTCAAAATAAGTGATAAGTGACGAGACAAGTTGCTTACACCGACTGCTTAACGGTTTTGGCATTTTTTGCAATTATAGTAAAAGGTATAGAAATGTTAGAAAAGCTTTGCGATGATTGAATTGCTCTTCCAGGAGAATTTATTGACGAATAAAGTGTTTTCTATGTCAGACCGTAGACTTATCGACAGATATACAGACGTAGTAAAAATATTACTAGTGTAATAATCATTAAACACGATCATTTAATTTTAAATTTTCCAAATCAAGAAGTTATTTAATTGAAGATCAAGCTTCCATTTATCGTAGCACCCCGATTCTTATTTCTTGATGACGTTTTTTAAATTTGTTCTTTTTTTAGATCGTTACTAGGTTAAAATCAATCCTACTGCTTCCTCTATGTTATCAGTATAATCAACAAACACTTGAACGCTTTTAATCGTCACAACTGCGACAAAAAAAATCCTAATCTTTTTCTTAATATTAACCCACTTCTCTAGCTTTGAGATAAAATGATCGATCATCTTTTGAAAAATTGTTATATAGATGATTGTTGTATTTAATGTCGAGTAACTGTTTCGTGTTTTTTTTTTATTATTCAAACTTATAATTTTATTGTCATAACTGCAGTTTAAGGAAATATTTACAAAATCTTAAATGATATAAATAAAAAAGTATTAGGAATACAAATAAGTTTCCGCCATTTTCCACACATCTCTTCCACATTTCGTTTTATTCAAAGTATTGTCCATCACTAGCCACTACATTTTCCCATTTTTCTGGCAGCATAGTTCTATAGAAAACAATAGTTCATTTAAATTTCTTGTTATCTAACTTTTCATTCTACCCTCATAGTTTTTTGATGCGCTGAAGAAATCAAAACTTGGTGTCTATTATAGTAAGCGTAAAAATGGAGCAAAAGTTTTAAAATCCCTGTTTAGACGCACCGCCAAATAAAATGTATTGAAATCTCAAAACGTACTGCATATAAACCAGACCATTGACGCACCCAAAACTTCCGACCAATAACTGAACCAAAAGAAAGAAAGATAGAGAGGAGAAAGAAAACATCTGCGGGTGAGCTTTTGTGATTTTCCACCTCACTGTCAACGTGGTTTCTGGAACCGGCGTATATCGCGTCGCGTCAACGAGAGACCTTGAGCTGGGGACCGCCACAGCGCAAGCGCTCCTTTCGAAATTTCAAGACCGCTTCGTCGACGGGTCTCTCAGCCACGTGGTAAAATCCATCGGCCGGCTGAAGGAGTCGCGACCCGCACAACCGCATTCGATTCCGTTTCAAGTAGCCACGCGGTCACGATCTAAAAATTCAACCAGGTAGTTTTTCCGGTATTTTCTTGCTTTGAGACGGGTCGGGTTCAGTGACAATCGATAAAAACTATTAATATCAAGCATCAAAATTCGGTAAATTTTAATTTTCCAATACGGTTTCCATAGAACAGCTGTTAGGTTTTTTTAGTCGCGTTGGATTTTTTTACAGAACATGGTACGTATTTTATGGTAGTGTTTTATATTGCATGGTATAGTTTGAAAAGTTTATGTGTAGTTTTTTAGAATACAGTGGTAACCCATAATATAAGACAGTGGCGGAGCCTTATTCAAACGTTATGTTCTTTCTAAGATAATATTAATTTTTCAGAATGAATTTAGCGAGCATTTAAAAGTCATACATGGTATTAATCTGAATATAAACAATTACTTTATTCATTGTCATACGTTGACGAGATAGTTTAGAAAAAATTTGTGAAACTTAATACTTTGTAGCATAGCCCTTTTTCTTTATTAGACACTTCTTAGCTAGACACTGTACTGCTGAAGAAAGGCGTTTAATTTTTCAATTGAGAAACTAAAAATAATTGTATGCATTTATTACGAATGTAATCAAACGGTCACATATGTAATTCCTAAAGTTTTGAAGGAATCATATGTATTCTCAAAAACAACCAGAAAAGGGAGACCAAGAAAAACGAGTAAAAAAATTGATAACCGTATTGTACGCGAGGCTTTGAAAGATTCTTTTGCTCCCTCTGTCGTTATAAAAAAAAATCTTGATCTAAGTATCAGTACCAGAACCATAGGACGACAGAAAATCCTTTTCGGTATCTCCATCACTTAAAGTGTTACAACTTCTCGCTACTGTAGCTGCCGAACAGCTGATCACAGCGCTCTCAAAATGCGATAAACTTTAGTTTATAATATTGTTTCAAGGGAACCGAAAGCATAATGTTCTACGTCGTAAGTGAAAAGAAATATTCGTAATGAAATTCAAACGTAATAGAGTGATTGCTTTGTATTTGGCAGGAAATCCAGATCAAAGTGTAAAACAAGTAAACATACAAGGAACGTCTCAGCCAAATAACAAACTGGAAATTGAAAGAGATCCTGAAAAAATAGCAGATAATTTTAATTCATATTTTGTAAATGCAGCATCTACGCTACTCAATGACTTGCAGCAGGTTACCTTTTCCACAAAAATTCAAAGTTATTGATTATCGATACAGCTAAAACAGGTGGACATTAGTGAGTTGATTGATTGTGTAAAAAAAGCAAAAAAGCGACAGATATAAAATTCCTTCTTCTCTAAGAACAGCTTTATTTCATTTCACAAATGAAATACTGAGGTCACTGGAGAACAATGAACTTCCTTTGGGACGGTTCCGTGATTTGTCAAAAGATGTCTTTCAAATTATCGCTGTTTTTATAAAACATTTTTATGGATAACACATGGTGCCCGTTCCACTGATCCATGGTTACTAAAATGGCAAAGTATTTACTTGCTCAAGGTGTGGCCTTGAGCAAAGAACCTTTGGAAAAGTTTAAAACGACGCTGGTAAAAAAATACCAAACGAGAAGACATTGACATGTATAATTTTTAAATGCTCGATAATTTTTCATCCTGGAAAATTAATACTGTCTTGGAAACAAAGTAAAAATGAGTTTAAATAAAATATATTAATAAAACTTGGCCATCACTGCATGTTATCATGCTATGATTTGATTTCTGCGAATAAGGCGTTGTTGGCTCCGTAACATAAACGATATCAGTATAGCAACACGTTTTATTATTCATTGTATTTAAGTTGCTTTATTACGTACGTGTATGTTTTTATAAAAGTACACTCAAGACTTAAAAATAAAATATGAATATACGAAAACTGCAGTAAAATTTGTATCCAGCATGTTGAATTGAAGATATTTTTCAAGAAAAAAAAGATTTTTTAATACATTTTAGATGCGTCAAAATGTTAGACTAGTTACAGTTTTATAGGAAAGAGGAACGTTAACAAAATGAAAACAAACAACATTTTAATATGTTGTATTCTTTCCATCAACTTGTATTAATCAAAAAGTGTTTTTGGTAATGAAAAATACAATTGTTTTACTGTATATAATTTCTTCCCGTGAAGCCATCCTGAATAACACTATTCAAATTTTGATTCACTATAAACTCGCCTTGAAAGACTCGCCCCCCAGACATTTTCAATGATATTCAAGTCTGGAGGGACCCCGGGTATGTCCAATTTTGAAATATTATTTTGCTCGGACCAATCGGTTATAATTTTTGTCAAATGATTCGGGGTGTTAGGTTGTTGAACACTGGCGAAGCTTACTTTTTATTTTGTAGCGATTAAAGTTATTTCTTTGCACAGCTACGTCCGCGACCTGAGACCTGTTCAGTAAAAGCTATTCGGGGTAATTTCTGGCGAGTATTTAAAGCTTGTTCCGTGTTCAGTTTTTTTTTCTTAACAATATTTTTAAAAATCTTTGGAGATACCTAACTTTTAAGAATGTTTATGGATTCCGTGAAAAATTTAGATTTTGATTGGAAGTATAAAATACAGAACGATAATCTATTCATTGAAGAAAGAAACTAAACCCAAACCTATTCACGCATATTGCACGTGATCGTTACAGGACCGCACTAAGAACTGTACTCTTTTTGGGCGGTGTACAGCTAATATCGACAACTTCATCAGCTGTGCCTGAAATTAAAAAAAACTGACGGCAGTGTATGAGTTACTGTCGTCAACCCTGTGTTTCTGCCGACCATCTGGGTTTTCATTGGTGGTGTAAATCGGCTCGACCGATAGCAGGGACGCTCAGCCTTTCTGACTAAAATATCACGTGCTAATCACGCGTTGGTCATTGTTTATGTTGACTGTCTTTCTTCGATGAATAGACTTTAATTACATTTTTTTACGTTTGAATTTAGGAAATATATATTTTTATTTAAAACAAAAGTGCTACGCCAATATTTTTGTCTCCCACTGTATATTTTTTTATAAAATATATAAAAATAATTATATATAATATTCTCAAAAAATGATTTTATGTTCGATCTAATGTCAGAGTCGCCATATTTAAATCACCCTCTGTTTTCATTTTGTGTTGCCGTATCTTATTTACAGAACATTCGTATTTTATGTGAAAGGTTTTTTTGCGGTACCATACTGCAAATATATTAGTTTAGTATGTTTTTCTGTTTGATATTTTGGGAATTTTTTGAGAATATATTGTTGATAAGTTATCTTCCAATATATTATTAACACTCTAACGGCAAACCATTATCAGAATAATACCATTCATTTTTATGTTATATATTTTACTATATTTTCTTTGTGTAAGGGACATTTCACGTGAAGTGGACAACGAAAAAAGTGAGGTTCTGAAATTTGTTCATATTGGACATATTTGTACGGGATACGAACGAGTACACAATATTTTTTTTTATTATTTGAGGTTTAGTAGTTGAAAATTATGGGATTCTATAAAATAATAAATATAGTGTTTTGTATAGAAAATGTACTGTTCTTTTTGATTTTCAAATCAGATTCCAAATTTGATTTTTTTTCTAGTGTTAAACCGGAAGTATTTCAAATATTTTTTTAATAACTTAGACCATTTTAATTTTAATTTTTTTATAAATACCTAAATAATTTTATATAAATTTTACCATAAAAATTGCAAAATGAGATCTAAATTAGTTTAGGAGATAAATCAATTAAAGTACGTACATGTCGCCCTGAGCGTGATACCTGTTGCTTCTTAAAGCGGGTTGGTGATGTAAAAACACATTAAGGCCCGGTTCTACAATGCATGTATATACCTGGTATAAGCTATACTTGGAATAAAGTTTGAAACGCCCCTTCTACAATCGCCGAACAAAGCTATTCTCGGTAGAAATCGACAGATTATAGTTATCCCCTTGAATTTAGGCGGATATACTCCGAATATAGTTATTGTTGCTTTCTATTGGCCAGCTTCATTTGTCAGTATTAATAAACATAACCTGTCTTTTCTTTATATTCCACAGTTTTATGAATTTTCAATTATAACAGTGAAATAAATAATTGATTTGGATCCTATAAATTTAAACATTTTTGATTCGAATGAAAGTGATTTTGAAGACGCAGTTTTAATTCGACAACCAAAAGTATTTAAACATCGGCATGAAAAAACATAAATATATTATATAGTTATACGATTTTTATTGTAAAATGCATTTTTTAGTCCCGATTATTTCGTGGAGCTTGACGACCTGGAGTTTTTTAAACGTTTTCGCTTAAACGAACTTGCGCAATGTTGCTGCGTTTTATTGAAGATGAAATTAAATCTCCCAACAGATCATAATCGTACGATAAAACTAGCAACAAAATTGTTTTTGACATTGCTTTTTTACGGGTAGTATGTTACTAGCAGTTGGAGATTTCGCAGGTGACTTTAGCGATTGCATCATTATGTGGAAGGTCCATCAAGTTCCCAGAAACAGAAGCAGATCGCCACAAGCTAAAAGAAAAGTGCTATGCTATTGCAAGGTTTCTTCATGTTATCGGTAATATCGACTGCACTCATGTTCGTATGATTTCACCAGGTGGAAATGAAGCAGAAAGATACCGTAACAGGAAGGGCTATTCTTCATGGAATGTTCAAACAATATTTGATGCACGTCTACGTATAATGGATATTGTTGCACGGTGGCCTGGATCAACTCATGATCAAACCACCTACAGCAACAGCAGAATTAAAGGGAGGCTGGAGAACAATGAATTCCACACATCAATAGTCTTAGGTGATAATGGATACAGCCATATCAACGCCTTAATAGTACCTTTACAACACCCAAATACTCCAGCGGAAATCCTTTTTAATGAATCCCATATCCAAATAAGAAACTGTGTAGAAAGATGTTATGGAGTTTCGAAATGCAGGTTTTCTATTCTGTCTAATAGTATGCGTAATATCTGTCTAATAGTAGTGTAATAGTATGCGTTGCAACTGCTATTCTGCACAATCTTGCAATAGATGAACATGAAGAAGAACCACCAGTCGAACACGACTTACATGAGCTACAAATAGAGCCTTCTATTGTTAAAATCATGCCCGTGAAAACAACAGAATGCAAACATCACTGATTCAAAACCATTTTTCAAATCTGATATAATTTAATACAGTTTAATTATGTTGTGTACTCAAAGCAATATATTGTTTGTTGTACTTTGTATTTTAGTATGTAATTTTGTCTTCTTATGCCTGTTTAACTATGCAGCTATTTTGTTCGCTTAGAACAAATTTCTGAAATAAACTTATTTACCTAATTATGTTGTTGAGAAACGTCAAAATAAAAATAAAAAACGAAAGTACATTGTTTTTAACGTTTTCTTTCAAGCCTCATGATAATACATCAATTTCTAAAATAAATAAAACCCCTTAATGCTAATTATTTATTCGTTATCTACGATACTAGCTAATTATGTAATATTCACATCTATTAATAAATTATAATTAGAAACATAGAATGCCTGTGTGGTTAACCATACAATATTTTCATTTCCAATGATGTTTTTTCTACCAAGCATTTTTCTTTCCTTTCTGATTCCACCAGAAGTACCATTTGAAAATCAATGAACTCAATCTTTTTTTCTGGCCAACTCTTCATACACTTTCCCACTGCGTCCTTGCTGCAACTTGGAAGAAACTGATTCGCTTTGATCTATGTAGGTGTTGCACCTATCTTAATGTAGATGCTACAGTTACAATTCAGTCCAGTCAACAGTCAACAACTCCAGTTACAATTTGCCTATAATTATTAGTTACTTTTATTTTATTACAAATATTTTTCATTTTAGTATACATATAAATTTAATATTGGCACTAGAATATTCATCTGTAGTACCTCCAACTGCCTTATATTTTCTTCTACAAAAGCTTCAGTGATGGGGCTTGCAATGTCTTTTGCAACTGGCAAATCTGCATTTACTGTAAAATATATATATATACACAAAACAAAATAACTGCAGCACTCTATTTCCAACACCATCTAACTTTATTTCTCTCGTTGGGCCCCCCACCTGTTTTGTACTTATATTTTTTCTGTTCCACATAATCCTTCTTTATTGATTTTTTGAACGAGCCCCATTTGCTACGCAACATTTTGGCCGTTCTTCCTGTACCACAAACTGCATTGAACCTTCCTTCATTCAGTCTCCATTCTATATTTTTGGTATTATTAGAAAGGGTGTCTGTTTTCTTGCACTCTGGAATAGAATAATGCGAGGATCACCGGTACTGTCAGTACGTAAAACAACTTTATACGTACCGACAATTTCTTTACTTGCCTCAATCAATTCCACTAACAGAACAATTTCGTCAATCGTGACATTATTGCATTGCTTTTTCTCTATTTTAATAAGTTGAAACAATATTTTTATAAATCGAATAAAACAATTTTATACTTTGTTATCTATCACTTTTATTAAATTGTGTGAATATAGTTTTGTAAAACGATGGTACATTCTCAAACACTACTTTAAAACTAAGGTATTACAGCTGTTTATCCTATGTACCTAATTTTACACTTTTATTGGGGTTAATTTTTTTACAATATTTTAAATAGTAGGGAATTCCGGAGATCTATCTGATAATGTAATAGCTGTCTAGACGGGTCTTTATTATAAGTATAAAATTGTTTTGTTCGATTTAAAAAATGAACCATCACAAAGTAACGGACAAATCAATCAATAATATTTGTATAAGTTCCGAACCGTTCACGTTAGGTTAGACTTATAAAATGTTATAATTTCCCACGCCTTCAACTGTCAACGAAGGCGCAATCCCACCGACTATTTTGACATAGAACTACCTCGGCGTTATTTTAGGTATGACTAAAGGCGTTGTAGGCAACAGGCCTACACCAAATATACTGAGAATAATACCTGGTATAACTTATTCCGAGTATAACTGTTCGCCGTTTATACTTGGTTTATACTTACATTGTAGAACCGGTCCTAAAACGTTGATTTAAAACGCCGAAACGCCGAATTGATCTACTAATTGCTTTGTTTTTCTCGCTTGTCGTCTGGAAGTTTTAAGTTATTCTGCTAGTTTATTTTCACTCCAAGATTTAGGTGGTGCAGTCAGTATCATTGTCTTCATAGAAATAGATATAGACGGATCATTAAATTTCTCCTTCAACTCCTTCAAAATTTCTTAGTCTTGGTCTTGGTCAGTTTGGGTCGAACTATGTTTATACTTATCTTGAGGGACCTGCGGTACATCTTGGAAGTTTTGTGGAGTTTCAACTGATGATTAGATGCAGAGTAGTCTCTGCACTAGATTTTCTACCACTATCGGAGGTGTTTCAACCGACATTCGTTTCCTGCAGAATGTCCCACATACATAGTTGAGGAACAATTATATTTTTCAGCTAAACTTTTAGGATTTTTTTTTATATATTTAAAACTTTCGATGAGCGCTGGCCTGGCGTTTCAAATTTTATTCCAAGTATGGCTTATACCTGGTATAACATTGCATTGTAGAACCGGTCCTAAGAAGTTATATTATAATGAAACAAATAGGTAAGACAATAATACATAATTAATATTATTGAAATATAACCAACGTTTTAATGTGTTTTTGCATCACCAACCGGCTTTAGCAAGCGACAGGAATCACGTTTATCTCCTCCTCCCGTAATTGATTTATCTCCTAATAACTTTCAGAACCTCACTTTTTTCCTTGTTCGCTTCACGTGAAATGCCCCATAAGTTATATATTGTCCTTTATATGCAATGTTTTAAAATGCGGCACCGTTCTGATTAAATAAAATATACAGTAAATATACAAAATATTTGTAAACCCTCATACAAGGTGGCTCAAACAGTTGCTAACTTTTTGAAATTAAATAAAGAGAAAAACAAGACAATTTTAACAAATGAATTCTTAAAAATTACCAGAAATCTTGGAAATTCATGTCCTGAAGATTACATTGTCTAAATTTAAAGAGATTTACCACTAAACACCAAATCACTTTTTTTAAAGCTCTCGTCGTACGTTTCGCTAACGATGTAAGCATCATCAGGAACGTGTGCCGATAGCTTTAAAAAAATTATTTGATGTTTAGTGGTAAATCTCTTTGAGTTTAATGTTTCACACCGAAGATTCCAATAGAAGAATTGATTGTCTAAATGTGTCCCATTTCTGTTCTGGCGGTACTGACGTCGACCCTTAAAATTTGCTTTAACGCGCCCGCAAGTGTCTGCACCTATGGCTTCGATTTCTAGCCGTATATTCTTCTTTAGATATTCCAGAGTGGCGGGACGGTTGCAATACACTTGACTTTTAAGATATCTCTATTAAAAAAAGTCACAGGGGGTCGAGTCCTCATGTCTCTTAGAAAAATCAATTTTTCCGGAAAAAACGCCTTTGCCGACGGGCAAAGAGAGATTGAAAGTATAGCAGGTGGCTTCATCCTGTTGAAATCAAGCGTCCTGATTATAGGATACGTCCTTATATCCTTTAATTTCTTGAAGAGCAGGAGTGAAAAAAGTTTGAAGTATGTCGACATAACGCTGAGAATTCACAATTAGCGCGCGGCCTTGGTGGTCTTCGAAAAAAAAGGGCCGATTTTTCGTCTGTTATTTCATTGAAGAAGGGCTTCTTTACCGGTTCTGGAATACCATTATCATGGCGAGCATGCCTCATTGTCTGAGATGTGACCTTGTTCCCCGAGCAATGTCTCATAATCATAACGCGCTCTATATAGGTTTTTAAGGGCGTCTTAGATAATTTTTCCTAATAAGGGTTTCTTTTCATTTTTTTTATGCCGTACTATAGAAAATACGAAGATGAATCAAATATATACCGGAATTGTTTATTATTTATAAAATAATTCAAAAAAAACTATTGATCATTTTTCGACAGTCTCCTCCACGCTTTGCACATTTTTCCTAGCGGTTTGGAAGCTTGTGAATTCCTTTCTCATAGAAACTTTGAGTTTGGGTCATCAGCCAAGTACTTAACAACCGTTCAACGATGAACGTAACTTAACTTCAAGGGCGTAAACAAAAAATAATCACAGAGTTACAAATCTGGGCTGTATGGAGGGTGTTCAAAGGTTTCTCAATGCATATTCTCCAGTTTTTCCTTTTCCAAACCGCTGTGTCTGGCGTGGTCATGGAGAAGGAGGACAGTTCTGATAGGGCGTTTGCGAGAACCTTACCGACTGAAAGACGGGGTTTGGCCTTACAGGGCAGGTTTCGTCTTTCCTTACTCGCCATTTTTGATTCTGAGTGAAATAAGGCACTCACCTTTCATCACATGCCACGATACGCTTCAAAAAAGTCTCTCCTTGTCGCTGAAATCGATTCAGAAGTCTCTTACTGATTTGCATCAACGAATGTTTTTTTGATCTTCGGTCAACAACTTCAGAACCCGTCAGGCAGACATTTTATTGAAACCAAGATGATTTCTGATGATTGTTTGAACACTTCCTAAGCTAATATCCACCTTTAATGCGATTTCGCACTACACCAATGTTGTCAGCAATGACACTGAACCTGGGACGTCGATTATGACATTATGACATTTACCACATTATCTCGTCTACTCTTAAACTTCTTGACCTAATCAAACACTTGGGTCTTAGACAGGGTATAGTCCCCATACTGAGCCTTCAACCAAGTCCATCCTCCTTTCTTGGTTAAAAACTTTGTGAGGTGAGACCTGGTGAGACCTGTTGCTCACTCATGGCTGTACTGGCACAAAGAACTGAGTGAAACAGGTCACGAGTGTTTCCCCCCACTCCACTGCAACGACCTACAACGACAGCCCGCTCGTGATTGACTGAGGAAATAATTGTAAAATTCCTGTTTATATTTGATTCGCCCTCGTAATTAAGCTGTTTTCCACTAACTCTATAATCGAGATTCCCTTCCCTCACACCATCAGGAATCTCTTTTCACTTTGAAGCCATTTCCAACACACAAATTAAAATCACTTGCTAAACTGAAATCTGACCGTATACTGAACGGATTGATAGGATTAGTAAGTACAGTAGACCAAACTAATATTCACAGTGCCTATGTTTACACTGAAGCAGCCTCTATATCAAAAGTATTTGTGGCTTTTCTTTGCAGTCCAAATAATAAAATTGTTTAGCATATTATTTGTATGATTTACAAATAAAAAAATAGATTAATTTCGCAATAATTTTTGATAATTCCCTAAAAATCATGCCGTACAATTTTACACACATTTTTTTCACATCAATTTATCTTGTCAAGAGATAAGCTAACTGAAATTTTGTTTTTATAATTAATTTTCGTTATATCTTCTCTGTATGATTTGATTTGAATTTAAATATTTAAACATTAACTTTGTTATCAAGTGTGGCTTCATTTTAAACCATCTGCCACTATCGACACTGTTTTTTTCAGATAAACATAAACGGAGTTGATGGTTTATTAATGAACACGTTTCGGATTAAATGTTCCACGACCTTGCTATAAACTAAATAAAAATATTTTATTTCGATATAGACTACAATCACACACAGAGATTTTGTTACCTATAAATTACGTCCAGTATTACTGTGGATTTAAACGGACCGCCAGGATATAACAAAAGTATTGTCGTTTTGTTTATTAGTTTATAAATTAAGAATTATACTTTAATGCTATTTCAACGTTTTGCTCCAACAAATATACATTCTTTCTTCAATATGAAAGTGGTTACATTGCGAAATATTCATTTAAAATGAGTAAAACAAGGAGAGTTGAGTCTTTAAATAGGGGAAGATCAGGCCTTAATGCGAGGTATATTTTTTAAGTAAGGTCCGTTTTTTAGTAAGAAAATACTATAAATACGAGAGTCGTTCAATAAGTTCTTAGAAAAGGATAGAAAAATAAATTATTATTAATTAATAAGTATTTTTTTTAATATAATCTCCTATTAGCTCTATACACTTTTCTATATCTATACACTGCCAAGTTTCTTTCACTCAAGAATAGAATTACAGATCGTATCTCATAGTCGGCAGGCGACTCAATTTCTTAAACATTATAAACTTCTACAGCTCTGCTGGGAAGATAAACACTACGGCAGACAAACGATACGGCTGCAAATGGCACTTAAACCATATACCATGTGTCCCAGCCAAATGGAATAAATTCGTTGAAAAAACGCTCGACCGCGTGGATTGGTATTTTTAGATGCGCATTTTTTTCAACAAATTTTTTTTATACAGGGTGTGTCATGTAACAGTGGCCAATACCTTTCTTATTTTAAATACAACACCCTGTATATTATTTAATTTTTGGATTCTTCAGGAAATTCTAGACATATTTCATGTAAAATATCCTCTTCAACTGTTTCGGAAATATTAAGTAATTCTTCGGACATTATCAGCAAATAGGCAAAGATATAAAATCAGGTTTTCAAAGGTAGGTATTTGTTGTATGAAACGTCAAAAAAATCAACCTGCCTTTTAAATTAGTGTTCTTTGACGTGTGTGATTCATTTGCTTTAAAATGGTGTATTTATCGGAGAGTCATAAAATAACTATCTTAATGATGGTAGGTTATGGAGATAGGACATGAACTCAAGCCGAAGATATTCGTCTCTTTAGGGAAAAATATCCTGACTTACCACCCATATCCCAAGGTACAGTAAGTAAAGTTGAAAAACAATTTAGAGAACTGGGACACTTGAGACAAATTAAGAAGGAAGCAGTGTCGTTGACCGATAACAAAAAATTGGATATAATGCTTGCATTCCAAGACAATCCGCATACCTCAACTCGACAAGTTGCCTTGGAAAACAATGTTGGTCGCTCTTCGGTCGCCAGAATATTGAAAGAGAATAAAATGCATCCGTATAAGCTACAGCCTACTCAAGAGCTTAGTGAAGACGACTTCGACAGGAGAATGGAGTTTTGCGAACAAATGATGCACAGAATAGACAACAACCTTCTGAGAGTGGAAAACATTTTATTTTCTGATGAATCTACTTTTATTTTTCATGGGCATGTCAATCGCCAGAACTGTCGCTATTGGTTGAGAGAAAATCCTCACTGGATGCAGGAAATTCACACACAAAGACCTGAAAAGATTAATGCCTGGGCAGGTATTATAGGAGATCAAATAATTGGTCCAATACTTTTTGGATCAAAATTTAAATGGGGTAAATTACTTAGACTTTCTCCAAAATCAGCTCATTCCAAATCTTATAAATTTGTAGCCTAATAGAAGAAATCCTCAATCGCTAGCCGACACAATTTGGTTCCAACAAGATGGAGCACCCCCCCATTATCAAGTTAATGTGCGGCAGTACCTTGATAATGTGTTTCCAAATCGATGGATTGGGAGGAGAGGGCCACTAGAATGGCCACCAAGGTCCCCGGACCTCACTCCGTTGGATTTTTTTTATGGGGATATCTCAAAAGCGTCGTATACAAAACCAAACCACAAGATCTGAATGATTTAAGAGGACGCATTACCGACAGCATTAGGTCAATTACGCCACAAACATTAAATAATGTCACGAATCAGTTTTACTTGAGGTTGGGGTGTTTCCAGGACGTCCAGGGTTCACAATTCGAGCATCTGTTACATTAAATGTTTTAAATAAAAAATGTATACAAACACTAAATAGTCTTGAGATGTCCACAATTTTGTTTACATTGTTAAAAAAAGTGTAGTTGCGCAGTTTTCCAACGAAAACCTTTTATACAGGGTGTGTCATGTAACAGAGGCCAATACCATCTTTCTATTGTGTGTTGTAGCGAATTTCTGCTATCGCGAATATAATATCTGCGAATCAAATAATTTTCAAAAAAAAATAAAAAAAAAATCAGTTAATTTTTGCAATAAATCTGAAAACACTTAATATTTCCGAAACGGTTGAAGATAAGTCTAGGGTATTTTACATGAAATATGTCTAGAATTTCCTGAAGAATCCAAAAATTAAATAATATACAGGGTGTTTGTTATATTTAAAATAAGAAAGTTAGTATTGGCCACTGTTACATGACACACCCTGTATAAAAAAATGTTGTTGAAAAAAATGCGCATCTAAAAATACCAATCGACGTGTTCGAGCGTTTTTTCGAACACGCCCCCTTTATTTATTAACGAATTTATTCAATTTGGCTGGGACACACGGTATATAATACTACTATATTGCTAATATCTGTAACAATCAGATCTCTCTCACAAACGGGCCTTATTTAAAAAATAGCACTCGTGATTTACTTCTTATTTAATATGGTTTTTCGGTTAGTCCTAGGACTCTTACCAGTTTCTATTGATTTTTGTGTCATTTTTAACACTGGGTTGGTGGCTTCTCGTTAGCCCAGGAGCTGGCGACTTGATCGGTGAGTACATAGGTTTGTTTCGATTCCTAAGGTTGATGAAGGTTTAACTTCGCTGCTACGGAATCGGGTCGCAAGGCCCCAAACCGCCGATAAGGTACGAAAAAAATTCGCGTAACTTAGTTGGTATTCTGGATGTGGAATGGGCTCGATCGTGGATCTTGCAGATTCTTCCGCCGGCGTTAGTTTTGGTGATGTTCTTACTGATGTTGGTGGGTTGAATTTAATTGAGTCTGAATCAAATTCAGAACTCGCCGGAGTTTGGATGCAAGCTCGGCGACAGATTTTGCTTGCAGGTGCGTTTGAACTCTGTTTGAATTTCTCCAACATATAGTCCCGACCTTGCCCGTCGTATTACCACGTGTTTCGGTCTAGCGCTCACTTTTTTTTGTGGAAAAAAAATCTAAAGAATTAACTCGTCAGAATTTTTGTGTGATAATTGACTACGTGGATTATCTCAACAACAGTGCATCGATCAACTCACTTCGACTTGGCGATGATGCACCATCTAAAACCACTGTTCATCACTGGTTTAGTGAATTCAGTCATGGCCGTCATTCCCTCACGGACGAATTTAAAGAAGGTATTTAAATCGGTTGTTGTGCCAGAAAATATCGATACTGTGCGCGAACTGATAAATCAAGATCGTCATGTGACATATCGTGAAATTAAGACATCCCTAAGCATTAGTATGAAAAGCATACACAAGATTTTACATCAACATTCAACCGTGAAAAAGATTATAGCGCGGAAAAAAGAAATGCTGAAAAATACAATCGTGGTGCGTTTAAAGCCATTTATAACATCTACACAGGTGATGACGCTTGGGTCTATGTGTATGAGCCCCAAAGTAAAGAATAGTCGACTGTATGGGTCTTTTAAAATGAGCCAAACCCAACAAAAGTTGTTCGCGCAAGAAACACTTCGAAGCAAATAGTCGCCTGTTTTTTTTTTGGGCTAAACGGGTTACAGTGCCACTTGATAATCGTTGAACGGTCAATTCTGAATGGTACACAACCATTTGTTTGCCATCTGTCTTTGAAAAAATAAGAAAAACAGCCAGCAACGCGCGATCATTCTTCACCTTGAGAACGCGAGCTCACACACCGAACCGAATAACTCAATATTTAACCGGTCAGCGAATTGATGGATCATCCTCCGTACAGTCCTGATTTGACACCCAATAATTTCTTTTTGTTCCCGTCCGCCAAGAATAAATTACGTGGTCAACGATTTTCGACGCCAGTCAATTTTGGCGGGAATAAGAGAAAAAATGGCTGCTTGGACGTTTTACAAAAATATATTGTACTAGTTTGACAACCTTTGACTTTCATGACACCCTATTACTAAATAAAAATAAGATCATTAATGGAGAACGGGAATTGTTTAGGTCGATATTAAAATTTTTCGATCGGTATATTGGACTAATGAAAGTATCGGTTGATGTGAATGTCAAACGTTTTGTGTTTTTACGTAACCAACACGAACTGAGCATTGAAAGGTCGTCAACTAACCGCCATGTAAAAAAAATATTTGGAATGTTTCAAGTGTATTGGAAAATGCCAATGATGAAATATAATTTTTTTATGTCATGATTGTCGCGAAATATTCAACTTCACTTGAGATCTCATATGAAACGTTGATTTGCTTGAACTTGTTTAATAATTTGTTTTCCTATTAACAGTACTTGCCGTGATGATTAATGACTATTTTTTTACGTGTTAAAAATAAAAACATCGCACAAACCAAAGAAAAGTTAAAAGAACATTATGGAGACTGTTTCTTTACATGTTATTATTCATAAGTGATTTACTGTGTTTCGCTGTGGGCGAACCAGCATCAATACTCCCTGCTAAGGCCAGTACTGTAGAAATAGTCAAAAAAAAATTCGTGATATATTGATTGTTCACAGAGTGAAGGTTAGGAAAATTGTTGAGATTTGGATAAATGCATATGAGTAATGAGAAAACTATTAACGCGGCGAGTTTGCTCATTACGGTATCGAGTGAGAACTCTACAACGGTGTTTAGACATGTTTAAACGCAATCCGAAGTAGTAATGTAACTTGGATTCACTACATATAACAACAAAGGAACAGTCAAACAGTTCTACTCGGTGAACCTGTCCTGAAATAATTCGAAGACACTTCCATCGGTCGGGAAGGGCATTACTGCTGTTTTCTGGGATTCGCAAAGCATTTGACTAAAAATAAACACACTACAGTGCACCCGCTCATTAGTCATTCGTTGCAACAACGAAACAGGTCAATTTGTTCTTCGAATTTATGCCGCACCCACCCTATTCTCCCGGTTTTGTCCTCTTCGACTCCTTTCTCGTTCCGTGAAGAAAAGGCTGGCTGGAAAGAAATTCACATCAAATAAATAAATCATAGTCATAAGCGGTGCATTTTAGAAGACATAAAAAGGTTGGAAAATTGTTTTGCAAAGTTTATCGAGCTATCAAAGTATCAACTTCCCACGCTACCTTCATATTTATGTTTATTATTCAATATTACAGTGTGACAGTTTTAATTTCTTTTTAAAAAAGTGTATATATATGCCCACTGAAGAACAAGTGCCGGATATCCTGTTGGAGGAAGTGACAAAGGCTATAGACTCGATGAAAAATGGCAAGGCCCCAGGAAGGGATGGTATAACTATGGAGATGTTAAAAGCTGGTGGTCGGACTTTACATAAAACACTAGCAAAATTATACTCAAAATGCCTCAAACAACAAGAAGTACCCAGCTTATGGAAAAATGCAGAAGTGATTCTTTTAAATAAGAAAGGAGCACGGGAAGATTTAAAGATCCTATCAGTGGTGTACAAAGTTTTCACCAAGAATACTAAATTGTTTCAAAAAGAATACTAAGAAAACTTAATGACGCACAATCAAGGGAGCAAGCAGGATTCAGTACAATGGATCACATCCACGTTATACAGCAGGCCATAAAAATGACACAACGAATACAATATGCCACTGTGTTTGGCTTTTATCGATTATGAAAAAGCATTTGATTCAGTTTCAAGGCGGGCCATAATGGATGCATTGCTTAATCAGGGCGTAGAGAAAGCTTATGTAAATCTACTAGGATCGATATATGATGAAGCTACAGCGACAGTCCACCTTAACGATCTTGAGGTTGGAATAAATGTAGAGCGGGGCTTACGGCAGGGTGACGCAATATCACCTCTTCTTTTCTTAGCCTGCCTGGAAGAAGTGTTCCGTAATTTGGATAGGGAACAGGATAGAATAAGGATTAAAGGTGCATACTTAAATCATCTTAGATTCGCAGATGATATCGTTCTTCTTTCACAAGACCCAAAAGAACTGCAAAGACACGTACAAGAGCTGCAAAGGGCTGGGGAACCATTTGGCTTGAAAGTAAACCAGAAGAAAAGTCAGGTCAGGTTTAATAAATTTGCGGAGGACGGAAGGATTTCTATTTTCTGAACGGATTGGGAAGTTGTGGATCACTATATATATCTTGGGCAGAGGGTTTCAATGGAAGAGGATACCGTCCGGGAGGTGGAACGACGCGTTATGTGGCTGACAGGCATTTGGCAGGTTCAACATAGTGTTTAAGAGCAAACCTCTTTGCCTAAAAAGAAAAGTATTTGATCAGTGTGTCCTGACCGTTATGACATACGGAAGTGAGGCCTGGACACTCACATCACAGTCAGTTCAAAAACTTCGAGTAGCACAGAGGGAAATGGAAAGATTTATGCACATGGATCAGAGAACAAACGAAAGTTAGTGACATCATTGGAAGAATAAAGCAATTGAAATGGAAGTGGGCAGGCCATGTAGCGAGGCGATGGGACAAAAGATGGATCAAACCAAAGCCGTTGAGCTCGCTCGACGTACGTTTCAGTTAGTTAACATCAACAGGATCTTCATTTTTAATGTGATTTTTTTTCCTCACTTAATCGTTCCTCTTAATACCCGTACATGTCGAGATGAAATTACATTTCATCTTTTAATGAACATTCATCATAGTTTATGGCCCTTGTCCAGATTCTTGGTGGTGTCGTCTTCGTCGACTTTAGTTACATAACCGAACCATCTCAGGTTTTTGCTCTTCTATTTTTGATGAGTGGTGGTAGCCTCTGATTATGGTATTCTTAACCGTGATAATTATTTTTATACCTTACGAAGATATTCCATTTCCTCTTCTTGAACTTTACTCTTTTGTCGTTCATTTTAAGTATTATTAGTACTAGTATTATTACTACTATTTATTGATTGATTTGTCCTTTACTTTGTGATAATTCATTTTTTAAAAAGGAATAAAACAATTTTTTACTTCTGTTCACTTTTGTATTTTTGTTTGTTACTTTGTTTGTTTTCTTTGTTTTACTACTTCAAAGTTTTAAAGTAGTGTTTGAGAATGTAAAATCGTTTTACGAAACTATTGTCACACACATTTTGTTTATAAATTAAAGTGGTAGACAACAAAGTAAAAAAATGTCTTATTCCTTTTTAACTAGTTAATACATTTCTTAGTAAAATTGTAGATATATATATATATATATATATATATATATATATATATATATATATATATATATATATATATATATATATATATATATATATATATATATATATATATATATACAATTTTGTATATATCAGTTCAATATATACAATATATCAGTTCAATATGAAGAAATCGCCAACAATGTACTTCAAACGGCTCCTTCAATAGCACAAGAATAAAAATGTCTCAAACAAACAAACATTTCCAGTGAGACCATTGATTTAATGAAGAAACGGCAAGCAATGAGAAATACAGGTATACGCGTACCCAAATGTTAGAAATTTTATTCCCAGTTATATGAAGATCAGAACCAATCAAATACAACAATACCCACGGAAGAACAAATGCCAGATATCCTAGTGGAGGAAGTAACAAATGCTATAGAATCGATGAAAAACGGCAAGGCTCCAGGAAAGGACAGTGTAACTGTCGAAATGCTGAAAGCTGGTGGTCGGACGTTACATAAAACACTGGCAAAATTATATTCAAAATGCCTCAAAGAAGAAAAAGTACCTGACTTATGGAAAAATGCAGAAATGATCCTTTTACATAAAAACGGAGAACATGAAGATTTAAAGAACTACCGTCAAATAAGCCTCCTATCAGTAATGTACAAAGTTTTCAAGATAATTTCTAAAAGAATATTAAAAAAACTGAATGACGCACAATCAAGAGAACAAGCAGGATTCAGAAGTGGATTCAGTACAATGGATCACATCCAGGTTGTACAGCAGGTCATAGAAAGGCACAACGAATACACCATGCCACTGTGCTTGGCTTTTATCGACTAAGAAAAAGCATTTCTCCATCTCAATTCCATCTCAAAGCATGCGATAATGGATGCACTGCTTAGCCAAGGTGTAGAGAGAGCCTATGTAAACCTATTAGAATCGATATATGATGGAGCTACAGCCACAATTCACCTTGATGATCTTTAAGTGGGAATTAATGTAGAACGAGGTGTACGGCAGGGTGACGCAATATCGCCTATTCTTTTCTCGGCTGGCCTTGAAGAAGTATTCCGTAAACTGGATTGGGAACAGGATGGTGTAAAGATCAATGGTGCAAACTTAAACCATCTTAGATTTGCAGAGGATATTATTCTCATTTCACAAGACCCGGAGGAGCCGCAAAGACGCATACAAGAACTGCAAAGGATTGGCGAACCATTTGGCTTGAAAATAAACCTGAAAAAGAGTCAGGTTATGTTCAATAACTTCGCTCAGGACAGAATAATTTCAGTTTTAGGAAGGGATTTGGAGATTATGGACAGCTTTATATATCTTGGGCAGAGGATTTCCATGGAGGGGAATACCGCCCGGGAGGTGGAACGGCGTGTTAAATGTGGCTGGCAGGCATTTGGTAGGCTCAACATAGTGTTTAAGAGCAGACTCCCACTTTGCCTGAAAAGAAAAGTCTTCGATCAGTGCGTTCTACCCGTTATGACATACGGGAGTGAAACCTGGACACTCACATTGCAATCAATTCAAAAACTTCGGGTGGCACAGAGAGGAATGGAAAGATGTATGCTTGGCATTACAAGACGAGACAGAAAGTCCTGCGCATGTATCAGGGAACAAACAATAGTCTGTGACATCATTGGAAGAGTAAAGCAATTGAAATGGAGATGGGCAGGCCATATGGCGAGGCGATGGGACGACAGATGGACCAAGGCAATCCTGGAGTGGATACCGCTTGATCGCAAACGTCCGCGAAGAAGACCGAAACACGATGGATTGATGACATCGTTAAGTATATTGGACCCGAGTGGCAGAGGAAAGCCCAGGACCGTGAATGTTGGAAACATGCTGAAGAGGCCTTCATCCTGCAGTGGATCGACACAGGCTGATGATGATGATGACGAAACGTCAGTGAAACCGTCCACCAGTGGACATTCAGCTAACACGGGATACCCGATAAAACTATCATTACATTTCACACCCGTGAAAACATTCGTCAAAACACATATATTTATATGTATGTATATATAAAGGTGTTTTTTAAAGTTTTTTTAATTGTAAAAATGTATATTATCTTAAAATGTATGGCCTCATCCTTATCTGCGAATATTAATTGATGCGTGAAGAGATTATATAATTATAATGGCTGACATTTCATGTGGAAGTTCTGAATTATTTTCTACCGATTACCATTCATATTTTTTTTTAATGTAATTTAATAATTTTGACAGATATCATCCGCCAAATAAATCCAAATCAAAATAATGATAATTGTGAAATTATATCCGGTATAAAAAAAAATAAATTGAAAATAATCTCCAGCGGAAAGTGATTGTAATAACAGTAATAGAATCGATGTAATTAGCAAAAGTTATAATAATGTTTTGCGCAATAAAATATATGGAAAAAACGCGAAAATATTCCGTGTATTTTTACAATATCGACTGGCGGCTTTATGTAATGTGCGCCACAAAAAAAATGGTTTTGTTTGTTTCTTGTTAACGGTGAGTTTGTTTAGAAATCACTGACAAGAAAAATGTACCGCAAATCTGCCACGAAAGTAAATAGTCTCATAGGTCAGTGATCAAGACAATAGCAGAACATTAACTTATTATATATTATGTACATTAACAAATTTATTACTTAAATAGGCCAAGTGATTATATAATCTATAGTGGAGGATAAATTATTTGAACTGTTCTTAACATAATAAACTGCGTCTTTAAACAATTTTTCGGTGTATAATTTTTTAAGGAGTAAATGTTCCGTAGATCTGAAAAGATGGTAATTTGATGGTGTAACATCAGGAGAATACGCTGGGTGAGGAATTACTTTCCAGCCTAATTCTTTGGGGTTTTCTTGGGTGATTCTAGCACTGTGAGTCTTTGATGTTTTTGAATCAACACTATATTTAATCTGTCAAGCTGAGCATAATATTCAACACTTATGGTTTCATAAGCGTTCAAAACATTATAGTGAATAGTTCCTATACACAATAACAGTAACATTTTTTTTTCTTATGTGACTTGGTGTATATAATTCATTTTTCATCTCCTGTAACGATCTGTTCGCGTTAAGCAGATCACGTTCCGCCTAGATTAAAGATGGTCACGCGTTGAGTGTTCCTAATATTCACCCGATCTAGTTCCATTAGATTTTTAGATTTCTCACTATTCCCAAAATTGAAATTAGTGTTAATAGAAATTATGTTGTGTATAGAAAATAGAAATTATGTTGTGTAGTCTGCACTACACAACAGCCAAACCCAAGCTCTCACAAATGTCACGAAAAAAAAGGCGCCAGAACATTCTGGTAGCGTGATGCTTGACCCTCTCTATTTCGATAATAGAAAATTAGTTTGATTTATTAGCCATTTTACACTGTTAATTATCATTTTATTGAGTTATCGTTAAGTGTTTTTACCTTTTGTATTTCGGTTAAAACCTTGAAGAGCACACGAACATTAAAAGAAACCGCGGAATGTCGAAAAACCTTGTTTTAATTTTGTTGACATTAAAAATTGTAAAAAAATATTTTTGTTTATTGTTTTTTTTTCCATTCAAATATTTTCTGAATGTTAATACAAATATCCAGTTATAATAGTAAACAAGATATTTGCAATATTAATATATGTTGCACAAACTTGTTTATTTTTCAGACATCCGTACAGTTATAACAAAACGACAAAAATTGTTTTAATTAGCTGTAATTAAATTTTGTTATCGGAACTTTACGACAAAAAACAAGCATATCATTAATGCTATTAATATTTAAAGTTCTGTGTAGCGGTAATTAAGATAGCTGCGAAGTAGACCAATTGCAAATATTGAAACCATACGGTACACGTATTTTTTCGTTTTTCTTCGAGTATCGAATAATTCTGTGTTCTCTATTACGTTTTCAATCCAAAGAATACAATAAAATCATGTTCATTGATTTAATACACTTATCACAATACGGAAGATATATTTAGCGATTCAATCATTATTACGCTATATTTGACAGATCTCAATAATGAAATTCTAATTAACAAAGTAGAAGAAAATTGTTTTTAACTTACTCTTTGGTGAATAACATAGGTCAACAAATCTAAACTTTTTTAAGGTAACATTAAGGAAAATAGGTATATATGAAGTATTTTGTACTCCTTAATCCGAAAATTATAAACTAATTACTATTACAGGAGGTCGGTGGTGGGAAAAAAAAGGAAACGACATATTTTTATAATCTAATATTTGGGATTATGTGAATAAAAAATATATTACATGAGATATTATCTTGTATTCTGTAGCATCATCTCTTTTTAAAAACCAGCAGCGGTCACCCAATATGGATTGGTTCCAGCGCCCCTGGTATCTCGTGTCCCTCGTCATGATGTTCTGGTGAAACCTCTCTCCTTATGCGTCGCTTACTATACCCAAATTTTCTAAAAATAATCCAGATAGGAGTGTAAAAAAATGCATTGTTAAGGAGATGCGATACCCTAGTAATTTATACGCTTTCAAGAGTTCATCTATGAGGTTTTTATAGTTTTCATCTTTCTGGGTGCGCAGAAATTCTTTCACTACACTTACAAAACACATCCAAGCTGCCAATAGCTTTTCATTTAGTTTTTCGTGTAAACGGAAATCATCTGGAAGCTTCCTTATTTCAGAGATTAATATGGAGAGGCGGAAGAAGCTCCCTTTCTGATTTAATAAGGGGGGAATATTTTATATTTGAATTACCAGGTTTAAAAGAAGTTCTATGAGGCCAATATTTCTTACTGTTATGTTCTTTTGTTGCCCTACTGTCCCATAGATAACAAAATCATAGATAATAAATAAGAACTTGCACTCGAGAGAACTTGTAAACGAGACAGAAACAAACCAAACTATAGAAAACAATAAAACTGCTCTTAAAGGTTCGTAGAATACTATCGAAATATGCCCTCTACGGTCTTGTGGTAATTCCTACCAGTCCAGAGTCAGATACAAATAATCTTAATCACCCCATGATATAAATGAGAAGCAGGTAGTTGATACTGGGACGTGTAATTAGTCTAGCCTGTAAAAATCAGGAACCATGAAGTTAACCAAGCCTTTCATTAATAATTCAACCAGTTAACTGTATGGAATATCGAATATGCAACTCGAAGATATTTACCCAACTTTTTTAAACTTTTTGACGCATGTTTCGCTAACCAAGTTAGCATCATCAGGAGATGGTTCAATATGATTAATTCAATGAAGATTGATATTCATTCATCATCTTCATTGAATCAGTCGGATTGCATCATCTCCTGATGATGCTAACTTGGTTAGCGAAACGTGCGTCTGGAATTTTATAAACTTGATTTGGTGTTTAGTTGTAAATCTCTTCGAGTTTAGTATTTCACATCGAAGGTTCCGATAGAAGAATGATTTATTATATTTTTATAAACCTTTTATGACTTGGATGATTATTTCTACACTTTTTCCTTCTACTTTCTACTTCTACTCTTTTCTTTTGACTGTATCGAAAACTTTCTCAAAGTCTGAGACAGACATGTAGTTGGAATAATTTGGCCTCTAAAAATGTATTCATGGACAAATATCTTACCGCTGACCTTTGTTTGCAAAAGGTGAATAAAGCTTACAAGGGTTTGGTAGGTGTAGTTCTCGGAATCCTCAGGCCGAACTACCTGAGATTTACAACTCTACCAAAACAAGGGGATGAAGAGTACAATTGAGCTCTTTACTTTCATAAAGAAACTAACTCATACATAGTTTGTTGTGCCCTTAATAATTGTCAGTTCTCTTTCTTGAGCCCTATACAAATTAATTAAACAATTTATTTTAATTTGTATGAATGTTGACAGGCGAATGTTTACCCAGGATTATTCTATGATTTTCTACATTTTCTTTTGTACAATGATAATAATTCCTTGTTTTCTGGATTTAAGTTATACGAAGCGATTAATCCTTCTGATTCTTAGTTATGGATGGGTGCGTTGGCTGTATGACAGATGAAGCAGTCATGTTGGAACCACATCTCCTCCAGATCAATGCCATTCAAATTTGGCATTAAATAATCATTGATCATCAGCACAGTTTTTGTCTTGTTTTGTTTTAATATCGAGTAGCGTGAAATGCGTTTGGAATTTGTCGATAATACGTCGAATAAATCACTCGGTCTCGATTATTTGCACCATAAAATTCACTGATTTTTATAATACATTTCAACAAATTGCAAACGTTGCTCTGATGTTATACATTCCCTGATGATTTGACATACATTTAATGTCCTATGACGATTGCCATGATGATTTAACAGCGACCCCTATCAGAAGTTCAAACACACTAAAAAAATTACCCATTATTTTCTAAGGTCTTAGATCTTTTTTTGATTGATTTTTTTTGGACTTCAGCTAAATTCTTTAAATATAATTCGTATACGCTTCAATCTTATAAAATTCTTCAGTTTTTAATTTTGCTAAATTAAATTATTATGATTAATTAAAATTATTTATGGCAATGTATATTTATTCGTCTGGAGTTTGATGAGCAACACTCTAAAAATCTGTATTTGCAAAATTACTGTCTTGTTAAAACCGAGAACTGTACCATGACGAGGATAATTTTTTGTTGTTGTATTTTTAACATGAATATAAATAGAATTATGAAGTATTTTTGACATGAACCAAAGATCATATTGTTTATTGCCAGATTGATACTAACGGGTATTCCATTAAGAGGTTTCGAATGTTGGTAACGAATAAAAGAAACGTTTCATAACATGCCTGAAAGTTATTTATGGCAGTGCGAAACTGGATAGTGTACAATTATACGTGGAATACAACATCTGTCAAATGACCGCCACGACTTCTCTGGCAGCTCACAATTATTTTGTTGAAATTCTCGATTACTGCTGAACACATTTGCGGAGTTATGTCACGAATTATTCGCCTAATTTCTTCTTTCAACTGTTGAACGGTTTGCGGATTATTTTCCTAAGCTTTGCTCTTCACATAGCCCCACAAAAAATAGTCTAGCGGCGTCAAGTTGCATGTCCTTGGTGGCCAATTTACGTCCCCATTCCGGGAGATCAGCCTCTCCTGTCCTTACAAAATTCAGCTAACACAGGAGCTAAAGCCAGCCGACCATGGGCAACGCCGTGCATTTGCCAATTGGATCCTACAGATGAAGGCAAATGACAATAATTTTTGCGATAAAATAATTTTCAGTGACGAGGCTCATTTCCACTTAAACGGTTACTTAAATAAACAAAATTGTCGCATCTGGGGCAATGAAAATCCTAGAGAAATCCATGAAATCCCGATGCATGCTCAACGTGTCACAATTTGGTGCGGTTTTTGGGCTGAGGGTATCATTGGACCGTATTTTTTTTTGAAGATGAAAGTGATGAAAGTGAAGATGAAAGTTTTGATGATGATTGAAGTTTTTTTATGGGATCAAATAATGGACATGGATTTAGAGAATATGTGGGTCCAACAAGATGGTGCGATATCTCATACAGCACGTGAAACATTGACTTTATTGCGTACACAGTTTGTAGGGAGGCTGATCTCCGGGAATGGAGACGTAAATTGGCCACCAAGGTCATGCGACTTGACGCCGCTAGACTATTTTTTGTGGGGCTATGTGAAAGGCAAAGCTTACGAAAATAATCCGCAAACCGCTCAATAGTTGAAAGAAGAAATTAGGCGAATAATTCGTGGCGTAACTCTGCAAATGTGTTCAGCAGTAATCGAGAATATCAACAAAAGAATTGTGAGCTGCCAGAGAAGTCGTGGCGGTCATTTGACAGATGTTGTATTCCACGTATAATTGTACACTATCCGGCTTCGCACTGCCATAAATAATTTTCAGGTATGTTATGAAACGTTTCTTTTATTCGTTACCAACATTCGAAACCTCTTAATGGAATACCCTTTATTTGATGTTTTTCAAGTTGCGGTCAAATTCCTGAATCGCTTTCCTAGTGTTTAGTGTAATTATTTCCGTGAAATGTCATTTAATATATTAATATTATAAAGGCATTACTTAAGGGGTAACACGCCGTAAATTAAAAAAAAAATTATTAGCTTAAAAAATTCTTTTAATCTTTTAGAATACTGGACAGATTTTTTTCCCTTTAAATTTCGCTCTGTCCTAAGAGCCTCTCCTAAATAAACACCATATGATTAAATTATTATTATTATTAGGTATGACTAAAACATTGTTTATTGGTTTGTGTATTTTGAGTTTATTAATACAATATAAATAAATAAATAACTAATTGTACATATTCCTTTTTAATATTAAATGTCTAATATTTCTAGATCACATTTTTTATTTGTATTTTCGAAGAATATATCGGTTTTTAACATAATTCTGAATTTCCAATTTAGTGTTATTTGCATTAGGAACTTTATTTTTTTCTAGCATTGTCCATTACAATTACGCTTTCCGTAGGCACATTGGGCAAAAGGCTATGTATAAACCAATCTTCAAAAAGTTCTTGTTTTACCTTTGTTCGCTGGTGCTTTGGTTTGACATTTTCTTGATGTATCTACCCATCCTTTTATTGGCGTCTCATATGTATCGATCCATGTTTCATCAAGGTAGGTAATGGTACGATTTTCTGATCTATATTTTTTTTATAGAGTTTAAGTAGTCAAACCCCCATCGTCGCAATCGTTGGGATTCCATTAATATTTGTCTTTTAATGGTCCGATATGCAATACCCATTTGAGATAATATTCTCCGGAGGCTAGTTCTGCTATAAAGAATGTGGGTTTCATCATTCCTTAGTCGCTGTTGCAATGTAGGCCCAGTTTGCTCTTCATACATAGCATAAATTGTGCTTCGAATTAAATTTTTGTCGCTTTCGTCAACACATTTACTTTTGCCAGAATCATTACAGACTTTTTATGGCTTTAATTGGCTTCGTCACAATATCTTTGACTGTAGACAACGGAATTTTCGTTAATGAAGACGTTTCTGCTGCGACTGCATTTACATTAAGCCCCCTATTCAATAAAGAAACATACGCATTTTTAACAATTTGCTTAGCATCGGACGATAAATGTTTTCTTTTAAAATTAGCACGTTTGGAATAACAAAAAATACGATCCAAATTATAAAACTACACTGTTTAAAAAAAGAATGCCAACTAAACTAAAATATTTCGAAAGTACTAAACTAGGTATAAAATTAATTTTTTTTTACCTGTTATTTTATTAGGCCCGGTCCTGTTTACGTTTCTTGCAGCTTTGACGGGTTTCGTTACGGCAGGGAAGAAATTCTACCTCTATATTATAAATACTAAATATGGTGAATTATTTGATTTTCTATAAAAAAATTTGTGGTGTCAAAAAAGAAAATATATTCAAAGGTATTTCGACATATGAAAGAACAACGAAGCGTTCCACTAACATTTCATAATGTAATGTCATCATATAGTTGATATAAATATTTCAATAATACCACACCTTTAGCTACGACAGCAAAAACGCGTTTCTACAGTTTTGCATTTTAAGGTTGTTGACACAATTCTATATTTTAATTACAAAATAATTTTCTTTAATTATCAGATCTTCTTAAAGATTTAACAAATTTGTTCTCGAATAGATATTGCAGTCATTGATCGTCCGCCTTATTTGCCCAAACTTGCTCTCTGTGATTATTATCTGTTCTCTAAATTTAAATTTCTAATTAAAAAAAACTCACTTCTCGCTCATGTTTAATTTTATATTGGAAACTCAGTGTTAGTCTTCTTCAATCCAATGCGGATAGTACTTCTCTTAGATCTTTTTATTGTGTTAAGAATTGCCCGGATGGGTTCCGGGCAAAACCTGAATGTAGCTTTAAGTCATCTGTGATCGCCAATCTAGGACTCCTACGTTTCCTCTGATGTGTGTTTTGCGGCGTTATGGTCTACAAATTGCCATTTAAGTTAAGTCCTATCCACATATTTCGTTTTTTTTCTTCTTTGAGTGTTACATGTAACATTTGGCGCTCCATAGCTTGTTTGAAAGATTTGATAATAAGCAGTTTTTATTAGAATTGTATTGGATTGATGCAAAAGTTTGTCTCGTTTTTTTTTTGACGATGGACGGCACTGGATCGCAAAATCGAGGTACTATTTATCAAAAAGTTCGTAGGGATTCTTTTAAGAGAAAGAAAAACACAAATAGTGTAAACAATATGGGATATGTTGGTCCATCCACCCGTACCCTCCCGATCTTGCGCCATCCGATTTCCATTTATTTAAATCTCTTCGAAACAGTTTAGCTGATAAAAACTGGAAAAGTCATCTGAGAAACTCTTTTGAGCCCGGGATTGTGCAGCTACCGGAGAAATGGAGAAAGGTCATCGAGCAGAGCTCATGCGACATTTTTACTAAATAAAATTTACTAAATTTACTACTTTTGCATCCAGTCAAAAATATTATATAGAAGCGGTAATAAATTGTAAGTAAAATGCCAAAGGCTCTGACGTGGAACCATCAATATTCAATATATTTCATTTCATTTCGTACAGGCGTACCGTTTCAACAGTTACAATTTTTGTTAGCATATAATAATTGACTTTAATTAACAGAAAATATATGGTTTCATATGAGTGAATCTGTATTGCACATATATCTGTCGTAACAGTCTAGATGTATTTATTTAAGTGAGGTAGGAGATACTTGATGGAAATTCATTTTAAATAAACAAAACGAATTATATCTAAATTTCCACCATATTTAAAAATATATTTGGGGTATTTGAAGCCGATTCCATAAGAATTTCTAAGATATAACATTTTAATAAAATTAAAATTAAATCCATGGATCAAGTAAAAAAACTAAAAGCGCATTTTTTTTCTTGTCGGATAGGATAGATTCTCGTAGAGCTGTGTAGTTTGTTCAAGTTAATATACAATTAATATACAAGTTCAAGTAATTATAACTTCACAAATAGGTTTATAATTATTTATCGAAAATAAGAAGGAAAATACTAAATACAACCGAATTCTGGAGTTCGCTTATTCTATCATATCAATTAATGTTGTTGTTTTTGTTTTAATATAAATATAATTATGTTTCTAAAAATAAATTTGTTTTTTCACTTAAGATTGTTTAATTAATAGCCTGATTATGATACAAAATTATTGTGAATTCACGTTACTAATAAAAAAGAATATTTCTTTCAAAATAATTG
Source organism: Cosmopolites sordidus (assembly GCA_031761425.1). Taxonomy (NCBI): domain Eukaryota; kingdom Metazoa; phylum Arthropoda; class Insecta; order Coleoptera; family Curculionidae; genus Cosmopolites; species Cosmopolites sordidus. The sequence goes on from JARFXV010000991.1 coordinate 83,222, forward strand.
TAGTGGTCTTAGACTTTTGACCTGGGGTGTATATAATATAATCTCGTATCTGGAAAAAGCACTGTGTGTCGAAACAATTTTACTTTATAAAATACAGTAAAAAGTTAAAAAAGATATAAATCAGTTCATTTATTTACAATCTAAATAGTTTAAAATCAGAAAAAAAGAATACATCCAAAGTATTGAATGTATTTAATATGAACGATCATTTTTAATTGTTATTAATCATTATTAAAAATGAAAAAAAGCAAATTAAAAATCGTGTCTTTAAATTGAAGAAGAAGAAGCAAATTCTTAAAATATTTCTACATAGAATGTAAACAATTATGGTTTGTTCCATTCCAAAGCTCCATTTACTTTAATTGGTCTTTTCAGAATACCTTCTGGTAATTGAACCATCTCTTATAAGCAACTGGAGTAATTGAAATATCGTGGAAAAAAAACATTGTACGAAACAGAACAGAGAATTCAGTCAAGTATTAACTGTATTAACCATCAACACATTTAAACGTTCAGTGCAATATTACTTCTTATTTTGTATAATATTTTTTTAACTTGATTGATTTATCTGTTACTTTGTGATAGATCATTTTTCCAATTAAATAAAACAAACTTGCTTTGTTATTTATCACTTTTTTTTTTAACTTTGTGACTATAGTTTCGTTAACAATGTTAATTCATTCAATAACAATTCAATTCATAGTATTGAAGGGAAAACCGCGCGACAATACCATGAAGATCTCTCAATATTTATTAAATTACAGATCGTACATTTTCAACAATGATAATTTTATCAATCAATAATAAAATTATCATTCTGGGTACTGTTCCTGACACTGGGGGGTAAACACGCAACAGTGAACGAGGTATCAAGGGAAAACCGCACGAGATACCCACCCAAAGAGCTAAACAAAACATAATGGATTATCCAACTACACCCTACGGTGTAACCTCTAGTACTAAGTTGTGCTATGGGTACAAAGGGCAAACTGGCGATGTACCCGCTCCAGATACTAGAAAAGCAAAACAGCATTTACCCACTTCATAGTATTGAAGGGAAAACCGCGCGACTATACCATGAATCTCTCTCTCAATTAAATTATAAGTCATATCAATGTACTGATGCCGTTACTCAAACAATATTTGGATATTCACTTAAATATAAATCATTTAATATTGATCAACACATTAATCAAGAAACATTGTTTTAAATACTACTTAAGCTGAACGGTGACAGATTTAATTCACTTGTATTTTAATATTTGATAATGATCAGAACAGTAAAAGAAATAGAAGTAATCCTTAAATACTTATAAAACTACTGAAATACTAGAAGACAAAGTGTTCAGTGATACACTCACCCTTGGAATTATTCGGGAACGACACAACACTTCACTCGTTCACGGAATAAATGAAAATGTTGGTTTCAAATACTGAAAATGAAGCCATCTCTAAAGATGTCCCACCATTATCAAGCATCTAGCGGTTAACTACCCTTAAGTGTTATCGAAGCGTTTAGATAGAATAAGAATAGCTTATATAGAGTATAAACACAACACAAACCAGTGTCAATTTTGGCGAAAAATGAAATGTAGTCGGTATCTGGTCCAATGTGATAAAAACCATCTTTACCAAAGAAAAAGGCAATAAAACTATTATTTTGCCTGAGATGGAACAAGAGACCTCAAGATGTAAATTAAACAAACATAATTCTTACATTTTTATGCTAAAAAACCTTCTAAACAAACGACAGACCTATCGTTTTATTTGAGATTAAACCTATGTCTTAAAAATATATACCAAACAAAAATATTTCTTACAATATAAAACAAATATTTTTTTTATGGTGATTCTGATTAATGTTTCAAATAAAACGAAAAAGGCATTTGTAAAAACGGGATTAATTGACATCATAGAATAAGAAGTAAAGTGAATACGCTATATGGCATAATGGTGTTAATACAAGCAAGGAATAAACAAACAGACAGAGCTTTTATTTTAAAATCGTCTGTCTATTAATCGTGTGTAAGACAATGTCAAGTAATAAATCAACATCAATATTTACCTCTGATATTTTTTTGTACAGTCACCATCTTATAAAATACCGTTATTTTGTCTGATATACCAGCAACGAACATTGATATAAACCTAACGCTAAAAAAATCTGTTGACTTTTTTGTCGCTAATTTATCTTCGTTGTTAACAATGGTAAATAAAATGAATCTCCGTTTATTTACATACCACTTGAGCCGTCAAGTAAGGTTAATAACCGGATCAACGTTTCTTTAGAGCACATTGATACCTGTACATTAGATTAATGCTTCATCGAAAAATTTAGTACCTGAATAAAACTGGTTTAAGAAAATGTTATTTAATAGCTACCGAATATACGAGATGTGTAAATGAAGCCATGAGACTGGTGGCGCAGCGTTCGACCTGGCGACGCTGTTGGTTTCTCCTTTGGAGGTGACACCGGCCAACATCTGATCTCTTTATTTGATGGAAATTTCCTTCCCGTCAGGCATTCTTCATGCTTGGAAAGAAAAAGAAGTCGGGTAGGGTCAAGTCAGGAAAATAGAGTGAATGTGACTTGATTCGTAGCCCAATTTCACTTTTGGAACGATGGAGGAATGAGCGAATGCATGGTCCACGTTGACCATTGTTCAGTAGTACCCTTAACGAAGCGCAGGGCGTCACTCGTGCTCGTTCGACTAGATCAAAACTCAGTAAACCACTTAATAGTTTTTCAACTTTTCTGTGGTTTGCACCTTGATTTTTGCCCGTAAAAATTGGTGTTAAAATGGGTTAAAATGGGTTAAAAATTGGTGTAAAAATTGGTGTACCAAAACAGTAACTTTTTTCCACGATAGTAAAAATATCGAACTTATTTGCTTCCGAAGACTGTCAAGACAAAACTTTGTAATATCGGTCTGAAATTCACGAAGCTACTTTTCAGAAATACAATACCTTTTGCTATCGCACCGCTGTCGGAAAGTCTTTGATTTTTAACTCTAGCCGCGTACGTTTTACAAGTAATTCATGAATAAAAGTAGTACATGAATACAAGTTAGTAACAGAATTAGTAACCTTAAAATATCGTGATGTAATACCAACCAACCATTTAAAAATTCCAATATTTGGCTAATACAGGTTCTTTTCGTAATAGCTAAAATGTTGTGTGGGCGTGGCTCGCTTCACTTACTTGAAAATGTCATTAAAAATGCATAATCTGGTTTTCTATAAAGGCAATAAGCAACCATAAATATTTTTCGTTAAATTAGATTGACCAATGGTTTCGCTTGACCGGTAACAACTTTTACTTAATTATGTCTGTTGTAATGACCTGAAATGGGATGGTCTATAGAGATTATATTCGATGTAGTATCAGAAACAGTACAAGGATAGAGCGAAACAATCGATAACCGACTTTGAAATATTTATAATGACGCCATCATTTGTTTTATGTCTTAACCGTGGTCTTTTTCATGTACCGCTGCAGCCTTCAACCTTCGCCTCCAACCGGATCCGGATCGATTTTTGATGTTCGGTAGATCTTCTGCATCTCTTCTTACATTGTTCTGCCGTCGTGTCTTTCTGCCTCTTTTTCTATTATCCCCAATTCGCCCCCTCATTTTCTTTGGTATTCGGTTTCCTGGCATTCTCGCCATCTGAACCGCTGATCCCTCACAAACTCTACGATATCCAGATCTTTATACAATTGCTTCAGTTTCAAGTTACCTGATCATCCAAATTCCATTGTCGTTCACAGCAGCAAAAATACTTGCGAGTATTCTTCTTTTAAATACTGCAAGCATCTCTTCGGTTTTATTTGTGAGAGTCACAAGTTTTACTGTTAAACTGAACCTTATCTTACTCTGGCAAAAAAAACAACATATTAATTAATAGAGACTTAATAATTAATTTGTGTTCAACCCACATTAATCTCTAACTCAACGTTATTAACTTAAATACCATCGTGAAAATTCAGAAAAAGAATACTGTTAATTTGTTTGGTAATTGTCGGAATCAATCGCCAGTAATTGTGTCACCAGGTTTCAGCAGTTCATTATAAATAGTTCCTTTACTACCCCACCAAATACACAGCAAAGCCTTCTTTCCATTTGTATTGCGCACTAATTATGATGTTGAAAGCCCGCCTGGGTTATCGATGATTTTTTGCTCTTTGGTTTGTCAAAATAGATTGACTTCTCATCACCTTGCACAATTCGATACAAAAAAAAAACCTTTTCTTTTCTGTCTGACAAGCAAAATTTCACAAGTGGTTTTTCGCCTTTTAATTTTTCTTTCCTTCAGTTCATATGAAACCAATTTTCCTTCCTTCTGGATCTTTCCCAATGCGTGTAGACGTCAAGAACGTATAGACGTTCAGAAATGGTGGATTGGGCAACATTCAATGCTTCTGCATTCAATAATGTCGACAAATCTGCATCTTAAAATTTTTTCGGCTGTCTTGAACGCCCCTTATTTTTTATATCAAAATCACCACTTTTAAACCATCGTTCGCAAGTTTTTTGGATTAGAGCCAACCAACAATCTATAACTTTCAGCAGCCGTATTCCTTAAATTAAAGAAGATTATTAACCTTTCCCCCAAAACGTCTTTATCTGGTAGATAATTCGACATATTCAAATCTGTAAAAAAGTATGTTTTTCACAACGTGACAATTAATAACGAACTGACTTTTGATGTCGTATATTTACCCTTCAAAATGCCATAGACGTCATTTTTCTATACCAACAAATGTATTAGTAACGCCATCTCGTTCACCAGGTTCCAGCGACAACATCGATATTATTAACCGAAAAAAAAAACAAGGAAAATTCGTCCGAACTTCACGCAAAAATTGCCCATTCCTTCAACCGCCACCAAATGTTTGCTTGGAGCACGGATGATTTTTTTTTGCTTTTTGAATATTTTTAATAACCCACTATGCAACTTTTCTTGTAACTGCACGGACCTGGACGACAGGATGACGTGAACTGTATTATATTACAGCCTACATCCAACATGGCCGATATATTTGGTCATATATGTGGTCATTCAGCTGCTTTTTGATGACGGCTTAAGACCAGAAACCGGTCTCCGAAGACGCTTGAAGTTTTGGTGGCTGCTAAATGAACACGATGAATTTTCCTTGTTTTTGAAGATTGTTATTAGTAAAAACTAATAAAATTGGAGATTGTTAGTGAGTTAATTTAAAAATTTTAATTTGAACGAAGTGATTTGAACAGTTTAAGTATCTAAACTTTAGGTAATTAAACTTTTTGTTTATAATTGGTTTGACACTAAATTTGTAGTTTGCTTTTTTTCAATAAACGCAGAGCAAGCTAGCCAAACACAAATTTCTTTCCAAAAATAACTCGTTCTGATTTAAGATTTAAGAAGATTAAGATCTGAGAAGATTTTTTTCTTAAATAATGATACTGCTGTTTATATCCTCTTAAATGAGCACCTCAGTATTTGTTTGTTTCGCCTTGAAAATGTTTCCATCTTATTCATAATACTTAACGGGATATGCAAAAGTGAAATTCAAGATTGGTACAAAATTTTCAAAATTATAAAACATAAAATTTTTTTATTATGAAATTCCCTATTTTGTGTATGAGATCATTAAGGAGAAATATCTCTTAAACTTTGATATATACCGTTCAAAGAATCACGACTATAATTAAGTAAAAGTTGTTGAGTTACAATTACTTATTAGCTTTGTACAAAACTCGAACGTGAATTTTTAATGGCATTTCTAATTGATTGAAACAGACCACACTTATATAACAATTATTACGAAACGAACCTTTATCATCCAAAAATTGCAATTTATTTGCTGTATGATAGGTCCATATTACCCCACCGTCCCCTATAGTTTATTATTCGCGATTGCTATGCATGTGTGGTTTTCTAGTGACGAATTTGATATATAATTACTGTGAATTGTCCAAGAGCTTTGTTTAACAGGTACTTATGAGATGTGTAAATAAAGTAATGACTGGTGACGTAGCGTTCTATCTGGTAACACTGTTGGCTTTGCTTTTGGAGGAGAGGCGGGCCATCACCTGATGCTTCTTCAGCACTAGTTTAAACTCTTCAGTCTTTCTGCAAATGAGTCTAACAATTTCGAACAACAGTGCTGTGCCCAAGTTAATTACACTTGATATATATACATACGATAGCATAAAAACCTAGTAGGCCCTTAGCCCTACAGTCATCATTATCTTCATTGTCTCCAGATCTTCATTATCTATATATTCTTCTCCACATTATCCTTAGTCGTCCTCTTCTTTTTTTTCTTTCTAAATTACATTCATATTCTCTCTTGGATATTCAATCTTACAGCATCCTTTAATCATGCTCCAACCATCTGAACCTTTGCGTTTTAATATCTCTTAATATTTCCGGTTATTTATCAATTCATTGTTACTTCTTCATTCCCATATATTTTCGACCTTATTGGTATTGGTTTTTCAATACATTTCGCAAAGTTTTACAATGTTTTTTTATTTTATTTCTTACAAATATTTTGCGGGTAGAAAATTTATCAATATGTCAATCCCTTCAGGATGAAGGTCTCTTCAGCATGCTTCCAACTCGCGCGGTGCTGAGCTTTCCTCAGCTATTCGGATCCAATTTACTGAATGATGTCATCAGGCCATCTTATTTTCGGTTTTTTTCGTGGATGCTTCCGATCAAGTGTTATCCACTCCAGGATTGACCTGGTCTTCCTGTCGTCATATCGCCTTGTTGTATGGCCTGCCCATTTTAATTTCAATTCCTTTACTCTTTCAATGATGTCACATATTTTCGTTTCTTATCTGATCCATGTGAAAGATTTTCTGGCCCGCTTTGTAATGTCAAGTATACATATTTCCATTCCCCTCTGTGATACCCTGTGATATAAGTTTTAGTGTGAGTATTCAGGTTACACTTCTGTTTGCCATAACTGGCAAGATACATTTTTTCAAGCGAGAGATTGCTCATAAACACTATCTTGAGACTACCAAATACCTATCAGCCACACTTAACACGCCATTCCACCTCCCAGAATATCCTCTGTCCAAGATATATGTAGTAATTAAAATTCCTTCCTATAATAGGAATTATTTTTTCCTTTATTTTTTAATCTAAATGGTTCTCCAGCTCTTCGCAGCTTTTATGTGTACCTTTGTAGCTCCTCTGGGTCTTGTAAAAGGAGATCAACAAGGTGAACTTCTATATCGATCCCAATAGGTTTACACTGGCTTTACGCACGCCTTGATTAAGCAAATCATCCATTATGGCCTGCTTTGAAATGCTTTTTCATAATCGATAAACCCCAAGCACAACGATATGGGTATATATATATATATATATATATATATATATATATATATATATATATATATATATATATATATATATATATATATATATATATATATATATATATATATATCATCATCTTCATCAGCCTGCATCCATGCAGTGTCGATCCACTGCAGGATAAAGGCCTCTTCAGCATGCTTCCAATTATCGGTGTCCTGGACTTTCCTCTGCCATTCGGGTCCAATATACTTAACGATGTCATCAATCAATCGTGCTTTCGATCTTCTTCGCGGACGTTTGCGATCAAGCGGTATCCACTCCAGGATTGCCTTGATCCATCTGTAATCCCATCGCCTCGCTATATGGCCCGCCCATCTCCATTTCAATTGATTTACTCTTCAAAGATGTCACAGACTTTCGTTTGTTCCCTGATTCATGCGCAGGACTTTCTGTCTCGTCTTGTAATGCCAAGCATACATCTTTTCATTCCACTCTGTGCTACCCGAAGTGTTTGAATTGATTGCGATGTGAGTGTCCAGATTTCACTTCCGTATATCATAACGGGTAGAACGCACTGATCGAAGACTTTTCTTTTCAGGCAAAGTGGGAGTCTGCTCTTAAACACAATGTTGAGCCTGCCAAATGCCTGCCAGCCACATGTATATATACATATATATATATATATATATATATATATATATATATATATATATATATATATATATATATATATATATACATACATATATATATATACTTATATATATATATATATATATATATATATATATATATATATATATATATATATATATATATATATATATATATAGATATATATATATATATATATATATATATATATATATATATATATATATATATATATATATATATATACACATATATATATATATATATATATATATATATATATATATATATATATATATATATATATATATATATATATATATATATATATATATATGTATGTATAGCAAAAGTATATGTATCCTTAAATAGATAATTCTATAACTAACATAGTGAATGTGGAATTTTGTCTTTGTAGTTACATTAAGTTGAAATGTAGTTAAATTAACACTGGTTCTCCACAGATTTTCTGAGGTATTTCACGGGAGGTGCGGTAAGAAATGCATGAGTTACCCAACACGAGGTCAATCACCTGTTGAGTCAATGCCGAGAAGCTTGAATGAACAGAATATATCAAAGTGGTCCAATGTATTAATTTAATCGACATATCTTATTGAGTAGGTGAACTTTTTTTTGGAAGTTTATTTTCTGTAAAATATCATTTCATAATGTATATCTCATTATACTGTTATGATCAAATCGTAAGTTGACTTTTTTAAATAAAACCCAAAGTATATATTTATTCATCTAAATTTATCTATTTTAAATCGAATAAAACAATTTTATACTTTGTTATCTATCAGTTTTATTATAAAAGTGATAGATAACAAAATTTAAAATTGTTTTATTCGATTTAATAAATGAACTATCACAAAGTAACGGACAAATCAATCAATAATTTAAATTTATCTTCCTCAAAGTAATCTCCCCCGACTCCAAATATATTTATTTTTTCGAGTCTTCGAAAGAGTTTTTATCGAATCCGCTGAATGGCTTCTTTTTTCTCAAAACGGCATCCACGAAGTGGTCTCTGAAATCGAAGAAACATGAAAAAATCACACGGTGTTATCTCTGGTAAATATGGTGTTTGTTTGATTTTTGAGGAAAAATTGACGATGGGCTTGATGGTTTTTCTTTCTACTTTTGTGATCTCAGGAAGGAAGGATTAATTTTATCAAGCCTGTAAATGGGAGGAGGACGTGTCATTGTTTGGGCGGGTATTTATGCACAACAGTGTTCACTGTATTCAACTTATTGTGATCTATCTAAGAGATAAAATCGAAAAAATGATACTAAACCCTGACCAAAGCCAATGCATCTTCGCTAAAATCAGTTCTGTCAAGTGCATCATCATTCAAACTTGTACGACTACTTTGAAACTCATCTATCTTCTTACAAAGCATTGTTTTTGAAGGAACAGACTCCCCAATTGCAATTACCATTTCAATATTTTCCATTTTAAAAAAATAAGACTGCTACGTTTACTTTAGCTGCTGTTTTTGTTGTACGAATGAATTGACAGATCGACTTGAAACTTCCCATATGTTCATTTTCTTTTACTGCTTTTAGGTATCACTCCGCGAACTTTCCAATTAGCCTAGTTTGTTGTTTTATTTAGCGTACTACCGATTATCCCACGAGTTCCAAATTTCAGTGTAAAAACAACGAACAATAACCCTCTTACGGTTTTAGTTATCTTAATCAGTCTAGTCCGAAAAATCCATTGGTCTTTTTTGGATCGGCATTTTTTTTTTCATTAATACAATAAATCAATGCAAATATTTTTTATTTCTGAATAAAAAAGTGTTGGACCTTATTACTGTGTCGTTTATTTTAAAATGAATATCAAACTCTAACTGATAATTTCACTACTGTTAAGTTCAGTAAAGTTTTTTGTTTAATTGTAGGGAAAGCATAATGTATTGTTCTGTTTAGGTTTTCCAATGAAGGTCACGAAAAAACGCCGCAGAAAGAATATTACCGATCGATAATATATCTTTAAAATATTAAGTTTTGTTAATTAACACACCGGTCAAGTCCCCGTTCTGACAAATAAAACGTCTTTGAAGAGCAATACAATCACTGCAATACAACATTTCTACACCTTTTTTATAGAACGATTTCTCTTTGCCTTCAAAATATCCTTCAGTTTCAGCACTTACCTCTTCATTGGAATGAAAGTTCTTTCAAGTGAGCATTTTTTTGAGGTCTGAGAACAGAAAATAGTCGCCGGGGGTCAAATCTGGAGAATACGATGGATGAGGAAGCAAATTCGAGGTGCAATTCATTTAATTTAGCCGTCGTTGCCAATGATTTATGTCACTGTGCATTGTCTTGGTGAAACAGCATTTTTTTTTGTTCATTTGGGGCCTTTTTTGCGACCTCGTTCTTCAAACGCACCAATAACGCTATGTATAGCGTAATATCGTACGTAATATTCACTATTGATGGTTTTACCTTTCTCGAGGTAAACAGCTCCAAACATTGTTCAGAATCGTCAATATGTTGTTGTTTTTGGTCCGCTGTGAGCAATCGCGGTACCCATTTCGATAGCTATTTACATGAATGAAAAGTGGATAGAATTTGATATAATATAATCTCCAGGCGAACCATCGATATCGACTACAAGGCCAAATCGCTATGGATGGAAGATAAAGCTCTGTGTTTGGTGAAATTAGAAGGGTGTGATCTATTATGAGCTGCTAAAACCTGGTGAAACAGTTAATACTGAACGCTACCGACGAATATCAAGAAAGGCAACACAAAATGATTTTGTTTCATGATAATGCACCATTACACACAGCAAAACTGGTCAATAAACGATTGAGGCGTTTAGTTGGGAAATACTTTCGCATGAAGCTTACTCACCAAACTTGGTTCCCTCCGATTACTACTTATTTGCTTCGATAGGACACTACTTGCTGGGCAACGCTTCACTTCTTACGAAAATGGCTCGAATTGGCTTGTCTCAAAAGAGGAACAGTTTTTTTGGCGTGGTGTCCACACAGGTGGAAAAAATGTATAGCTAGAGATGGGCAATACTTCGAATAAAATATTTTGTATCATTTTCATACAATAAACGTGTGTTTTCTATACAAAAAATCCGGTTTCATATTTACATACCCGGTATACGGATTTTCATTCCCTTTTCTCATAGTTTTACGTGCTACAAACGATCAAAATAATTCGGAAAAATACCAAACTGCCTTTTATTAACGGTGTTCGCTGATCTATTGGAAGTTTCGAATTTACGATAATCAACGGAAATTTTTCAGACGTTAGAAAGGTTAACGTTTAGAAAAAATAGCTCATACCGTCATAATACACAATATTGTGAAACGCAATAGGTGAAAAATAGAAATTAGTAAATTTAGTTTTATTTAAAGGTCAGCTTCGCATCTAAAATTGACATATTTATCGATGGGTGAATTTAAATTCGATTAACTTACGGTGGATTCTCAGGAATGTACGTTACGCAAGTGTCGAAAGATACTAGCTTCGGCTTGATAGATAATTCGGCAATTAGAAACCAGTTCCACGTACATTTTGACAAACTGGCTGATACCGTTCATATATTTAATGAACATGTTCGACAGGTTTTAAGAGTGAACCCACCAAACATCAAAAATTGAATTAAATCGTAAAGCTTGTGTAATTTCATACAGTGGTATTACATTTAAAGAACAAACTTTAAAGCCTGTTTCAAATATTTTTCTCATTTTCGCTTACCTAATTTTATTACACTTAAAATGAAATATAATTTGTATTAAAATATTTACGTAGAATTACTAGAAAACCTTCAAATTTTTATAAAATCTTTTATTGGCTGGAATAAGCCCTCATTACTAAAGGGTGTCCCAATAGGCACATCGGGATTTAAATTTGGCGCCATTTTTCAACAACATAATATAAAAATTTTATATCTCACATGTGTCATCTAGAGAAGTTAAAATCCTTAAGTGATTGCAGAAAAAATTTCTACATCCCCTTCCAATAACATTGTGATGTGCATTTTGTCTGGATATAGGGCCACGACGAATGTTATTGGAGAACGCTACTGCAATATATTAATAGACTTTATGGCCCCAATTGGATAATACGCACCTTACCAGTATGTTATTTCAACAAGATGGCGCCACGTGTCATATGTCGAGGGAAACTTTGAATTTGTTAATGAAACATTTTCCTGGTCGCGTTATTTTCTAACGTAATAATTTTTAACATAATAAGCAAATTGATATGAAACTTCTATTAGATGTCAAGGAGAGTCCTTCCAACTTAAAGAATGAACTTACAAGTTACATTAAGGCAGGTTTACACCCCATTATTACAGAATAATTATTATACACAAAGATTCTTTCTCGGAAATATTTTCACATCATCGAAGCTGTTTGTTTGGTCGATAGTCGTACCCATTAGCGCGATTCAACTGTGGTGGAGCATGCATTTACGTCTTCAGTATGTGAGGCAGACGCTGTTCCGATAGCACTTAGACTTGACTATTTTCATTTGAAAAAAACAGGTTTCGGTTCGAGCCTTAATTGCAATACGGTAAATGCAAAACGAGCGGGCTAAAAAAAATCCCGCGAAGCCTGTGAACCGACATCGAAAATAAACGGGAGTTGAACCCGGATGTGGTCAATTATTAAGAGCACAATTATTTATTTAAAGGAATGATTTTTATTGCACAAAAAAAGCACAATTGCAGCTGGACGTTTATTATTTTAAAACTGAATCACTTTCTTAATTAGCGTGATTTATGTATGTTCTTTTTCTTTAAACTCGTAGATATTTAACACCAGATCACTTGTTCCGCGTTTCGCTAACCATGTTAGCATCATCAGGAGATGATTCAATCTAAAATTAAATCGTTACATTACTAAGGGCAGGTTCTGCAATGCAAGAATATACCAGGTATAAGCTATACTTGGAATAAAATTGGAAACGCCCGTTTTTTTTTTAAGTTGGATATACCACCTTGAACGAAAAGTTCCCGGAATTTATTCAGAAAATACAAAATACAAGTTTATTCATCAAAATTAATATTGTTTCCTTCAAAGTACTCTCCATGGACTGTAACGCACTTATGCCAGCGCTTGATCCAATTCTCGAAACATTTTTTATACTATGGCCGTCAAAGCCGTTTTCGATTTTTCCATAACCTCCTCTCGGCTGCTAAAACGCGTTCCCCGTAGTGGTTTTTTGACTCGATTGAACAGAGAGAAGTCTCAGGGAGCCAAATCAGGTGAATTCGGATGGTATTCGTTCTGTTCTTGGCCATTGTGTGACGGTGCAAAATCCAAGAATTGCCCACAATTTTTTTCTTTTTTAGCAAATTGCTGCACGCAAACGTCTCAAATAATACTCCGTGTTGACCATTTGAACGCCGTGGTAGTCCATGAAAACCGAAAGCATCACCTTTTCGATTGAAAACGACGTGGTTTTTTCGGTCTTGGCCCATTGGGTGGACGCAATTCACTCGCCTGATGTCTGGATTACGTACCGTACTCATAAACCCTAGTCTCATCTCCAGTAATAATGCGTTTGATAAATGTTGGGTCGGATTCAGCCTTGGAATTGATGTCTTTTACGATGTCAGCGCGGTCCCTTTTTTGCATGAAATTCAAGTCTTTCGGCACCAACTTTGCTGTAACACGGCGGAAGCCCAAATCATTAACTAAAATGTCTTGAACGGATCCAAAAGCAATGTTCAAGTCCTCTGCAAGCTATCTGATGGTTAATTCGCCGTTATTGACCATCATTTCTTTCACTTTATCGATGTTGACGGCCTGCCACTATCTTCGTCATCATCGACGAACTCACGACCACTTCTGAACCGTTTGTCCCACTGATAAACGACTGTTTTAGAATATCGTTGCCAAAACACTTTTGAATCCGTTTTTTGTTGCAAACGCAATTCATTTTGTAAAATTGTTAAAATTGAAAAGACGCACAGAGGCATATGTACTCAAGACGGGGTCACTTTTACAAATGTCAGGCTATGAAGCTGAAATTTGGTGGGAATGTCAATGACAGATGTGATAACCTAGCAAAAAAGCAAAACTCTAATCAAATGTTTAAAGGTATTAGGGTTAGAGGCGCATCAGCAACTAGGCAACTTAGCGACTGGACCTAGAGCTTAACGGCGGAAACCCAAATCATTAACTAAAATATCTTGAACGGATGCAAAAGCAATGTTCAAGTCCTCTGCAAGCTCTCTGATGGTTAATTCGCCGTTATTGACCATCATTTCTTTCACTTTATCGATGTTGACGGCCTGCCACTGTCTTCGTCATCATCGACGAACTCACGACCACTTCTGAACCGTTTGTCCCACTGATAAATGACTGTTTTAGAGTATCGTTGCCAAAACACTTTTGAATCCGTTTTTCGTTGCAAACGCAATTCATTTTGTAAAATTGTTAAAATTAAAAAGACTCACAGAGGCAGATGTACTCAAGACGGGGTAACTTTTACAAATGTCAGGCTATGAAGCTGAAATTTGGTGGGAATGTCAATGACAGATGTGATAACCTAGCAAAAAAGCAAAACTCAAATCAAATGTTTAAAGGTATTAGGGTTAGAGGCGCATCAGCAACTAGGTAACTTAGCGACTGGACCTAGAGCTTAACGGCGGAAACCCAAATCATTAACTAAAATGTCTTGAACGGATGCAAAAGCAATGTTCAAGTCCTCTGCAAGCTCTCTGATGGTTAATTCGCCGTTATTGACCATCATTTCTTTCACTTTATCGATGTTGACGGCCTGCCACTGTCTTCGTCATCATCGACGAACTCACGACCACTTCTGAACCGTTTGTCCCACTGATAAACGACTGTTTTAGAGTATCGTTGCCAAAACACTTTTGAATCCGTTTTTCGTTGCAAACGCAATTCATTTTGTAAAATTGTTAAAATTGAAAAGACGCACAGAGGCAGATGTACTCAAGACGGGGTAACTTTTACAAATGTCAGGCTATGAAGCTGAAATTTGGTGGGAATGTCAATGACAGATGTGACAACCTAGCAAAAAAGCAAAACTCTAATCAAATGTTTAAAGGTATTAGGGTTAGAGGCGCATCAGCAACTAGGCAACTTAGCGACTGGACCTACAGCTTAACATGGGTTCCGAACCACGGTCATCAGCTATCGACAAACCTAGGCCAGCACGCCCCTCAGGCTATAAACCCTTGGTTATGTGTCTACCCATAAGTCTATCGAGAAGCCTACCGACTGGCGAGTGACCAACGTAGAACACTTCTCAGAAGGCATCCGGCCTTACCCAGCCTTTAACTGGCGCGACTGAGGGGAAATTCGTTGTCGGATTTTACACTCTTGCCTAGAAACAATCAGACATTTTAGGTGTGGATATGTGTGGGCGTGTCTGTGTACGGTAGGAAGTAAGACGGACAGAAGAATTAAAGAACAACACCCATCCGAGCGCTGGAATCGAACCAGCTACCTTTGGATTGCCAGGCAGGCGACTCACCCATTAGACCACCGCGGTCGGCAACTCTAATTAGGTGATTGAGGCACATGGGAGTCGTTCCGGAACTTTTCGATCAAGTTGGTTTTTAGATACTGGCCATAAATTAAAACCAATTGGTTTTTAATTGTTAGTATGAAAAAGTTAAAGCAACTATAATTTACAGTTTCCTAGGAAAATTAAGCATGGAAATGGTAAATTAAAATAAAATGGCTGTGATTGACATTGCACATTAAGAATTAATAGAATATTTCAAATAGTAATTACTCTAATTTATGATTGTAACTCTAATTTAGAATTACCCATTGAACCATGAATATATAATATTTCAAAATTTCATTATGATGAATTTTCAAGGCTTTTTTGATAGTACAAAGTTTGGATATAAGCAAATATACACAGATTGACCAAAAAACAATTTATAGATATTTTCAAAAACCATTTTGTTGTTTTGGTCATTATGGGTTCATTTTTGGTGATAAAGTACGAACATGCCAATTAAAATAACCACAACGTGTAACTAAAAACGAATATTAATGCAGAATATGATTTATCAATATACACAAAGCAAACAGTTGCTGTTAATGCACCTTTTATGACCCGAAATCAACCGGATGCTTTAATTAATTTTTAAAGTAACTCAGCATTAATTAAAAAAATCCTGTTGTTTCTTCTACTGCCTTTTTTCTTATTTGTCGTCATTCGTTTTTTTCCATGCACTTGCGTTGTACATTTTAGTAACTATCGGCCGATCGCGTTGGTGCGGCGGTAAGAGCGTCTGCTTTGCCGAATCCGCGCTGGAGCGGTAGCTGGTTCGATTCCAGCGCTCGGATGGTTATTTTTCTTTCTTCTGTCCGTTTATCTTTCCTAAATGTTTGTGATTGTTTCTAGGCAAGAGTGTAAAATTCGACTACGAATTACCCCTCAGTCACGCCAGTTAAAGGCTGGGTAAGGCCGGATGCCTTCTGAGAAGTGTTCTACGTTGGCCACTCGCCAGTCGGTAGGTTTCCTGATAGACTTATGGGTAGGCACATAACCAAGGGATTATAGTCCGAGGGGGGTGCTGGCCTGGGTTTGTCGGAAGCTGATGACCGTGGTTCGGAACCCACGTTAAGTTGTAAGTCCAGTCGCTAAATAGCCTAGTTGCTGATGCGCCTCTAACCCAAACACTTTACTTTTACTTTTATCAGGAGATGATTTAATCTAATCCTAAAACTAAACTATGTTCTCTTTATACGAAAAAACCTTCCTAACGAAGCGTGTAGAACTCATGAACCGTGAAGTTTACTAAGCATTACATTAATAATTGAAAAAGTTGACTGAACGGGATAGGTCCTTTATCTCGGTTCATGATTTTGTTGCATTTTTCTATTTGAATGCTTTCATATGCATCCAAAGCCCCATTATTATTAACACTTTTAATTAGTCTTAAATTACTACTATCTATACTATATTGTCGTGTTCGATTACATTTTGGGCAATACAAGATTTTTCATTTCTGCCATATGTAATGTGAGCAATATGTTCTTTATATCTTGTCAATATGGATCTTTTTGTTTGCCCAATATACCTTCGATCACTGTCTTGACAACTAATTTCGTAAATCCCCGAGTTTTCATGTTGCTCTACTTTATCCTTTGAATTACCCAGAACTTCTCTTAATTTATTATATTGTTTGTACACAACCTTAATACCCACTTTTTTCAAAATTTTGTCTAGCCCTCTTGTTAATTGGACTTCAAATAGTATTATCATGAATTTCTTTGTGTTCTGATCCTTTTGAAAAGTCAAAAATTATTTCAATAATTTTCTGAACTTATGTTTTCTAATTAATTCATCTACAATATTCTTATTATAACCATTATAATTATCTTTATTTAAAGGAAAATTAATTAATCTATTTACCATATAATTTAAACTAGCCATCTTATTTTGGAAGCTATGATTTGAATCGTTAGGAATGTATCTCGGAAGTGGTGGTGTTTTTTCTGAAAATATCAAAATCTAACCTATTTTTATACTTTCTACTGAGTAAAACATCCAGAAATGGTAAACTATCGTTGTTTTCGAGTTCATGCGTGAATATTATATTTTGTGCTTTACTATTTAAGTTCTTAATAAAATCATCTAAATTTGGAAAATGGCAAAAACGTCATCCACATATCTCTTAACCATACCTTCGAAAAGTATCTGAATTAATCTTTTACTTCGATTTCAAATTTACTCATAAATAAGTTGGCTAAGAACGGTGACAGAGGATTGCCCATTACCGTTCCTTCTTGGTGTTCATAAAATCTGTTATTAAGCCGAAAACAATTTTGCTTCATACATAATCTTGTTAAAGAGATGTACTCGCAACAGTACAATATAAGTTTTAATATCAATCTTGTTATTAAAACCGTTTAACTCGAGTAACTCCCTCAAGTGTTTCAAGGTATGTGGAATCGGGACACTCGGAAACAACGATGAAACGTCAAAGGAAACCAAAACGTCACCTTCCTATAGATGTGTGTTTTTGACTTTGAAA
Organism: Cosmopolites sordidus; assembly: GCA_031761425.1. Classification (NCBI taxonomy): domain Eukaryota; kingdom Metazoa; phylum Arthropoda; class Insecta; order Coleoptera; family Curculionidae; genus Cosmopolites; species Cosmopolites sordidus. The sequence continues at coordinate 101,208 of JARFXV010000991.1, forward strand.
CGTGCGTCGAGCAGTTCAAAAAAAGTGATTTGGTGTTTAGTGGTAAATCTCTTCAAGTTTAGTACTTCTCTGTAGATATTTATTGGTACATCTTCTAACAAAGTCTGCAAATCGCTTTGGAAAAAATCCAAGTAGTTCGTGCCAGAAAATATTTTTTATCGCGGTATGATATTTTTTACAATGTGGTTCTTTTAAAAAAAAAAAAATAAGCAATAATATTTTTTGTGGAAAGAAATGTGCCATTTTGAGATCTTGACTAAATTGACCATCTTTTGCAATAACTTGCCCAGGGTAGTGCATTACTTTTTTTTTTAAAGAAAAGTGTCAAAGTTAGCTGAAAAAGCAAAGTAGTTGAATTTTGAATCTTCCAGGAAGATCATCATCTTATTACCACAACAATAACACTGTGATACTCAATAATTTTATGTGTTTTTTTTTCGTTTGTCCTTTTTCTCTTTTGTCATTTTTCTCTTTTGTCACTTTTTCCTCGTTTGTCATTCTCTTCCACAATATTTTTGCGACAGTGTTTTAATTGAATTTGAAATAATCTTATTATAGTAATTAAAAATATTCGGAAAAAAACAACGAAATGTCTTCCGTATGGCGTAAACTTGGATATCCTGATGACCGCTAAATGCCAGAAACCAGTCTCGGGAGGCGCTTGCTGACGTTTGATTGCGTCTATAGAAATAGACAAATTTTTACGCCGGGAACGAGACATTTTCTTCTTTTTTTGAATATTTTTAATTATAATTCGTTTAGTAGATTACTTCAACGTATCTTTTTGCGTTTTGTTACTCCCTTATCAATGGTTTATGATTATTTGTATTCTCTGCGATATCTCAGTTCGAAATTTCCCTGTTTAAATTAATCAAAGCAATATTCACACATACCTTTATTTGTAATATTATAAGGCTAATGAACGAAAACTAATTTGTTGCAGTTTTCTTGCTGTATGACTAATAACAAATGTATCGACGAATTAATACTTCTCTACTCACATTTTAAATGTTGCGCAATCACCCGCCATAATACGATAAAAAAATGAAGATGTGGGGCAAATATACAACAAAGATTTACAAGCTAGTATTGTTAAGAATTTTTTTTGTAATTTTTCCAACATATTGTGTCGTCTGGTTTTAGAATTATATTCAATCATCTCCTGGTGATGCTGACACGTTAACGAAACACGGTATGTCCAAAGGAAAACATAACTAACGCTAAATGAAATTCTATTTCTATTTTATCGGCCTGGTTTTTAAGTTAGCATTTTCGGCTCCTACTTTTATTTCATTAGATTGACCGCAGGAGGGGTTTTTTCGAGAATTTTTGGGGGCCTTCTAGTTAACCCAGGACTAGATGAAATTCAAGACGTCATTTATTTTTTAGTTTGAATATTTTTATTCAAAATAATCTATGAGTCGATATCAGATATAGTGAACTTTTGTATTCATTTACGGGAATCATCTCCAAATTTCACTTTGACGTATAGTTTAGAGTCAAATCAGGTGAATATGGGGTGTGGTTAACACCCCAGGCCAAAAGTGTAGGACCGCTACAATTATTGATATGACATATATATTTTTTATTAATACTGTGAATTCACGATAGGTTTGTATCGTAAGCGGGTTATTAATTAAACAATCTTAAGTGAAAAAACAAATTTGAAATATTTTTTGAAACATATATATATATATATATATATATATATATATATATATATATATATATATATATATATATATATATAAAAATATATATATATATATATATATATATATATATATATATATATATATATATATATATATATATATCTATATATATATATATATATATATATCTATCTATATATATATATATATATATATATATATATATATATATATATATATATATATATATATATATATATATATATATATATATATATATATCGCTCTGGTGTTCTAGTTGTTCCTGCGTTCTCTGGAGAAGGCATGCTGAGAACATTTTGTAAGTGACTTGTAGTAAGGAGATTCCTCTGTAGTTGTTCATATCTGTTCTGTCTCCTTTCTTGTGCAGCGGGTGTACAAGAGCACATTTCCATTCATCTGGTAATTTTTCTGTTTGCCAGATGTTCGTGATAATTTGCGTGAGTTCCCGCAGTGAATTTGGTCCGAGGTTTTTCAATAGCTCCGCGGTGATACCATCTTCACCGAATGTCCTGTTATTCTTCAGTTTTTGTATGTGCCTGTGAATCTCTTCCTGTGTTGGTGGTGGTGATTCTGAGTGGGTATAGATACAATTGTCCTTGGGGAATCTTATATCTCGTTCGGGGCAATTGAGGAGATCAGAGAAATAGTGTGCCAGCTCCTGACAATTCTCCTGATTGTTTAGCACTAATCTCCCATTCCGCTTTCTAAAGCAAAGATTTTGTGACACGAAAGTCCTATAAAAGTCTCTTGTGTTATAATTGCGGAAATTCTCCTCTATAGAGTCTAGTTGTTCTTTCATGTACTTCCTCTTAGTTTGTCTAATAACTTTGGTGGTCTGATTTCTAGTCTCGTTAAAAAGCTGTTGGCTTTCTGGGGATATATATATATATATATATATATATATATATATATATATATATATATATATATATATATATATATATATATATATATATATATATATATATATATTTATAAAACAAATATTTTTCCATAAGACAACCCAAACTGATTCCAAATGATCTTGAAAAAAAAAAAGAAAACCAAGCAGGATTAATTGGCCTTATAGAACAATAAGTAAAGTGAACAACAATAATTCGATTGTATTTATTATTTTCCTTCTTATCTTCAGCAAGCAAGATAATTTTTGAAGGTATAAATACAGTATATTATCTTGAATAAACTATATTCCATATTACCGAGTTAGAAAAAAATTATTTTGCAATTAAAGGAAATTTTAAGGGTGGTGTTAAACATTTGGCCTGTAGTGTACATCTTGCTTTTTTTTATTGTCATATCAGCTAATTTTTTTATCGTTTTCTTCATTTCGAACTGTTATTGTTGTATTATTAAACAATTCTACATGAAAATGACTGAAGTAAGTTGGTAGGTGTTTTTTTTGCACTATTACTATTTATAATGTAATTGTTTAGTTCCAAGAATTTTGCATTTATTTATCAATACAAAGAACACACGTACAATTCGCGGAATTACATTCAATTCATTGTTCAAACAATTGATTGACGTATTTTGATATTTCTCTCGTTAATGCAGCGCGATTATGTTACCGTTTTAAAAACCTGAATCGACTTTTTATCTAACAATAAACAAATAAAATAAGAAACGTTGAAAGCCGCTAATGCTTTTCGGTTAACCGCATCGCTTTCAGCACAAAACGTGCCCAATAATGTGTTACATAAATATAAAAAAATAAGGCAATAATAATTACTAGTAATGATAAGAAAACGCATTAAAACACAATTAGGCAATTTTTACAACAATAACTTAAAAAAAAAACGGCAATGGAAACACTTGGCAACTGTCGATAAAACAATGCACATTTATAAAGTTTTTGTTAAAACAATATCACTATTTGGTGCGTTTTTTCTTATATTATTTTTACTTGAATTCGTTTATTACATTCACGATTTATACTATGATTCTGTATTCTCTAGAGAATAAGCATAACTAATTTTGCTACGCACAAACCTAATATTTTTAAACCAGAAATCGGGAGAAGGCCCCAGGTTTGGATGGAGTCTCCGTACAGATAATACAGGTCAACAGATTTATTAATTTTTCAATTCTTTAACACAGATCAACAATGGTGTATATGAAATATTTTGTAGTCCGAAATCCGAAAATTTACTGTAAAACCTGCAGTTTTTTTGCTTGGTTAATTCCATCAAATGGCCCTAAATTAAATTTGCTTTCATCGCTCTACAAAACATTAGACCACTCTGAACTTATCCATGACTAGCTGTACCCGCCCGCTTCGCCGGGCATTTAAAATTAACATTATTATTTATTGTCATCATTACAGTTTCTTTATAAAAACATTTTTAAATGAGTCCTTTCCGTATTAAATCAAGCTTACATATAGTGTCCTCAAATATAGTATTTAATCTTCGTCGTCTATCTCATCTTCTTCGATGATAGTTTCGATTCGCCACAAATCGTTCATGAGCCCCATGTACTTATTAGTTAAAACGACATCTTCATTGTACCGAATGATGTCATTTGGAAAGCATTGTTGTAAGGTCTGATAGATTTTAAAAATGCATTTGATTTTACATGTGTTCCATGGAGTAGCGATTTTAATAGCTCTGGAAGTTGTCGCAAAGGTTCTAGTTTTATTTTGCCAGCTGAACAGCATAAACCTTCACATTCACCAATCCAGTTTAATGCTTTATAATAACTACAAATTTTTGTCATTGAACTTAATTTTGATTCTTGTTTATAATCAACTGTAGGATCATACGAAAAACCACAATTTATTTTTTTACTTTCCAACGAATTTTTAATTTCATACGTCGTAAAAATAAGAGATATATCTTTTTAATATCTTTGTAAATCAATCGACATTTGGTAAAAATTTGTTTAGGTTAGAAAAAAACAAAGTTTTAATGCTACACAAAAATATTAATTTAATAGTAATTAATTAATAATTAATTTATTAAAATTAATAATAATAGTAGTTAATGTACATGATACTAATAATAATCAATAATAAGTTGATAAAAGCTGAAATTTTAAATTAGCGTTTTTGATCATTAGCGCCCTCACAACCGCTTTAGGAGTTTAAACTCCGTTGCAGATGTTCTTAATTAGTTTTAATAAAACCCTAGAAAGAAAAAATTCATGTCAAATTTTCATTTTAATAATAAGTTTATAAAAGCTATAAAATCAGATAATTAGCGATTCTCATCATTAACACCCCCGCAACTGGGGAGTCCAACACTCATATAAATACATGTATTTTCTAAGTACATGTATTTTCTACATGGATACCATGTTTCAAGTTAATCGGATGCATGGTTCAGTAGTTATAACGGAACATCCGTAAAAACCACTGTAGATTTATATATTAGTATAGATTTGTACGGTTTTGCAAACGCAAGACGAGCCTTCCTATTTTTCTCAGATATCAAGAGCTTTTTTGTTGGTCTACGGCCATGTAAACCTAAGGTTGCTGAGCTTCGTTTAACAGTTGAAACGTGAAAGTTTATGGCGTAATTTTCTTGCAAATCGTTTTATAACGCTTACAACAATCATTGTAGATAACTTTTTTATAATACGATCTACATTGCAAGTTTTTTTTCGGACGACCACTTCGAAGCTTATTTTCAAGTCTCCCGATTATTAAATACTATTCTATGTACTAACCAGCTACCCAAACTCGTTACAGTATGATCGAGCAACGTCTATTTGCGTTGTTCCTTGATGTAGTGCATTTATTGCAATGCACTCATTGTAAAAATACTGTTGAACTTAGGAGGTGTTAAATTTCTGGGGTGGCGCCAAATGTAAACAAAGTTTCAATTTAATGCCTGTAAATAACTGCAGTAATCAAAAAAAAAGTCAAAATCAGTCAAAATAAAGCTAAAGTCATTTGAAACACTTTATTTCAACAATGAAATATAAAACGATATTAGCAACAAAAAATTATATCAAAAAAGTCTCCATACACTAACATTTTTTCTGCTAAATTGCAACTTTCTTAAACGCTGATATTTTGTACAATTGCCATTTGCTTTAATGATGGCATTAAGTATTTTTGAAAGACTAAATACAAACTTTCTTGTAACTTCTGGTGTAATGTTTTACCACTCTTGCCTTATTATATTTTTGAGATATTCCCTAATGCGTTATTCCTTGATGTAGTGCATTTATTGCAATGCACTCATTGTAAAAATACTGTTGAACTTAGGTGTCAAATTTCTGCGGTAGCGCCAAATTTAAACAAAGTTTCAACCTAATACCTGTAAATAACTGCAATAATATTGTTCTCGAAAATACTATATACAGTCAATCAAAAAAAGTCTCCATACACTAGTCTGTTCTTAATATTTTTTTAGTCTTATTTTTTATTTAAGTTTAATTAGAAATATATTTCAAAGTAACTATCGGCAATCTCCTAAGGAATAGTAAAAATAAAACTAAAGTCATTTGAAACACTTTATTTCATCAATGAAATATAAAACGATATTAGCAACAAAAAATTATATCAAAAAAGTCTCCATACACTAACATTTTTTCTACTAAATTGCAACTTTCTTAAACGCTGATATTTTGTACAATTGCCATTTGCTTTAATGATGGCATTAAGTCTTTTTGAAAGACTAAATACAAACTTTCTTGTAACTTCTGGTGTAATGTTCTACCACTCTTGCCTTATTATATTTTTGAGATATTCCCTAATGCGTTGTTCCTTGATGTAGTGCATTTATTGCAATGCACTCATTGTAAAAATACTGTTGAACTTAGGTGTCAAATTTCTGCGGTAGCGCCAAATTTAAACAAAGTTTCAACCTAATACCTGTAAATAACTGCAATAATATTGTTCTCGAAAATACTATATACAGTCAATCAAAAAAAGTCTCCATACACTAGTCTGTTCTTAATATTTTTTTAGTCTTATTTTTTATTTAAGTTTAATTAGAAATATATTTCAAAGTAACTATCGGCAATCTCCTAAGGAATAGTAAAAATAAAACTAAAGTCATTTGAAACACTTTATTTCATCAATGAAATATAAAACGATATTAGCAACAAAAAATTATATCAAAAAAGTCTCCATACACTAACATTTTTTCTACTAAATTGCAACTTTCTTAAACGCTGATATTTTGTACAATTGCCATTTGCTTTAATGATGGCATTAAGTCTTTTTGAAAAACTTAATACAAGCTTTCTTGTAACTTCTGGTGTAATGTTCTACCACTCTTGCCTTTTTGAGATATTCCCTATTTTCTCACGCGACGCTTTATTCTTTCCACAAGTGTTCTATTGGGTTAATGTCCGGTGATTGCAATGGTGTATGAAATTGTTGGCGGACATTATTGATCATTCATTCACGTATAAGTCTAGCAGTGTTCTTGGAATCGTTATCTTGTAGGAATAAATAACGACCCTCAAGGTCAAATTTTTGAACACGTAAAACATTACCTCCCCCATGTTTCACTGTTGGACAAATATTTTCAATTTTCAAAGCTGTATTTGTTTTTCTCCAGACTTTATCCCGGCCATGCGACTCAAAAAGGTTAATTTTTGTTTCGTCACGAGATAACGCTTTCCCAAAACTTATTGGTTTTATTAACATATTCTCGAGCAAATTATAAACTTTTTTTTTTCGATTTTTCTTCTGAAATTAATGGTTTTTTTTCTCGCAATGCGTCGTGGATAACCCGCTCGATGCAAGAGGGTTTTTGAGAAGTTTTGGAGCGCTTATTTTAGAATTAATTGTAATCTTTTTCAGAACACTAGACTGTTCCCCTGCAGTTAACTTTCTGGGACGACCAAACCGTAGTCGTATTTTATAGGAACCGGTGACTTTGTTCTGATGTATTACGTACTGTACAGTGGCATGTGATTTTCCAATTATTTTGTCAATATTTCTAAAGGACTTTTTCTTCTTCCATAAATCCACGATAATTTTTCTAACAGAAATTGGATTATCGCAATTTTTAACTACGAAAACACAGAATTAAAAGTGACACTTTCAAACAAGTATGATTCATTTGTTTTATGCGAAATTTGACACAGGCCAACTTGATAAACTATTAATAAATAATGATGGTGAATAACATTTTAGTAAAGTGTATGGAGATTTTTTTAATATTGTTTTTTGATGCTAATATCGTTTTATTTATCATTGTTCAAATAAAATGTTTGAAACGAATTTTTACTTTTTTACGATTTAATTTAATTTATTTAATTTATTAATTTTATTTTAATTTTTACGATAGTTTTAATTTTATTGATCCTTAGGAGATTACCGATAGATACTTTGAAATATATTTTAAATTGAACTTGAATAAAAAGGAAAATAAAAAAATCTTTAAAAAAGTATAGTGTATGGAGACTTTTTTGATTGACTGTACATATTTTTATATATATATTTTCATATTAATCGAAATATCAACGAATATTAATTTTTCAAAATAGTTTTGACCGCAACTTTAAATCTTAGTTTGTTTATTGAATCTGATTTCGACTTAGCATTAGCTAATCATTCACCTTCAAACTAGTATGATATTTTTTAGATGTCCGCTTTCTACTCGTCCCAACAATGATTTTAAGATTACATTATACTATAGCATCATCGATCAAGTCCTTTATGTAATCGTATTTCTGTTCTTTTCCAGGATCATTTCGTATTATCTAGACACAGCAAACGTGGATCAATCAAATTATGGCCCCGTATTTACCAGGTCTTGTTGTAAAGTACAGCGTCCCCACCGTAATCATTCTTCTCAGCTATTTCTTGTACAAAAGGAAGAAAATTGGAGTTCGAAGTGACACCGGCGGTTCAAAACCAATTGAGGAAAGCTTTAAGATTACGAGAGAAGATCCAGAAGAATTGGAAACTGTAGATTTGCTGGATTCGTCGAATACGTCTACGCCAGAAAAGGTAATTTATTTATAATGTTGGTTAATTTAGATTAAGCCCCCGACAATAATTTCTAAATCTAAAAAATCGTTAGTAGATTATAAAGTATGTCCCGACTTAGCTCTTTCCTACCGGACTAGCCATTTTCTACAATTTTACTCTATTATATTACTAAGGTACAATATTACTAACTTTCTTAAAAAATACCAGTAATAAAAAAAAATGAGATCAAACGTTTGCTTCGATTGTATCTTCTCGATGCTACAAACCTCACACCTTCCTCTATTCTCTGCAACAATAGACAATATATGCCTCTGTTACCCAACCGTCCATCTCTCACAGTAGAATAATTGGATTTGCGCCTTTTAGAAGAACCAGGACTTCACCGTCATCAACCTTTGAGTAATAGATCGTCGGAAGCCTTTCACGATAATTCCAATATAAAGCCATACCAATACAAGGCCATATATATATATATATATATATATATATATATATATATATATATATATATATATATATATATATATATATATATATATGTATATATATATCAACAAAGGCGTTAACAAATGCTATGTCGGTGACACCCCATAACAATCTCCACTACTATTTTAGTAATTTTCAGTCGATACAATTATGGCTCTCTATCGATCAGTTGTATCGACACCCCCATATAAGTATTGTAATCTTTGACTGCCATTAAGCAAGTTATTGTAGATTTTAATCAATTTTTTCCTTTGGTGGGCATTGTGACCTCTTCGTTTCCGTGAAAATTTAACAATAAATGTACCATTTTGTTATCCCATTTCCAATATCCAATATCTCAAGCCCCTTTCTATTAAGTTCTGACTGTCCCACAATCATAGTTATTTTCAGTTTTCAATCTTCCAATCGCAAAAAATTGTCAAAATAGACGATTTTGTCTTTTCCCCATTCTTGCTCGATCAATTCCAAAACGACTATTTCGTCCAAGTTCTAGTTTAAACATTTTGAGCTCATTTATTCGACTTTTCCTTGGTAGATATGAAATTTCTTTTAAAGCCTCCCTGGTCGGCCATACACCATAAGCTGTATCCTCTTTTGATAGAGTTCATGGGTACAGACCTACCCTTGAATTTGAGCATCGACTCATCTACGCTCATTTCTCAGGTCCCATGATAACTCTCTTAAAATTTTTTGTTTTGCACATCCAATACTAGTCTTATTTTGTACAGTCTGTCCTTGAAGTTCGTAGGCATTTGAATATTATCATTACAATGTATATGTGATAAAATAATTGCAAATCTGTCTCTTTGCATAAAAGTGGATTGTTTAGATCAGGTGACGATAAGTAATGGTCTATCCAAGCTGATCGAGCATTATATCCCATGTAGAAATCTATGCCCTATAAATATCAAAAACTCTTCACACCTTGTCTTTCTGTGTAGCGTAAATATTGCTTTGGTATACCATATTATCTAATATTCCGTCGGCTCAACGCTACGGTTTTGGAAGGTCACGCTCGATTTCGGTGCTCGTGACAAGATCGTTTTTCCCGGTTTCCGGTGCAACGAAAAATCTCCTTTTAGCTTATTGCAAATTTGGACATGTATATGTTTTATTGAACTGTGTCTGGGTACAAATGCTGCAGTGACTCTTGCGTAATCAAGTATATTCAATATATTCTATTTCTGTTTCTCGACATACAGTGACCGATCGGAATTTCAATTATTTTGTTTTGTGACTTCCTATTAGTCCGGGAGTAATCGACCTTCCAACGTTAATTGATTCCCTTAATCATTTTATGGTTGTCTCGCGTCTTCAATAAAACTATTGCAAGACAACGCACAGAATGGGTTGTTCGGGTTGCTGCGGTGGTTGGCTCCATTCAAGTTGTGCCCAACTAACAGCGGCAGATTTCGAACACTGCTTAGAAAATAAGATGTGGTATTGCGTTGCCTGCAGAGAGAAGCCCAGCGCAGTCCCTTCCTGTTCCAAAAGCTCTAGTTTCACTCCTGACGGGGTAAATACCCCTGGTCCTGATTTTGATGAAAGGAGATTTTCTTCTATCCTGTCTGAAGCTTAATCTAATATTAATGACGTTATCAAGCTAGTCTCTGAATTATACAGTACGATTCAGCAACATAATGGCACAATCCAGACCCTTCTGAGAGAGTAAACTGATCTTAAAAATAACTCTTAACAGAATTGATGTTCTTGAGAATCAAATCGAACTGTTAAATAACAATTTAGCTATCTTAAAGTCTAACAATGATTAACATCAGCCCCTGATTCCAAACTCCGAAGAATTGCTAAATGAACTATCCGACCGCGAAAGACTCAAGCTATATCTGACAGCGATAGATCACTTGTGCAAAGCATCATTCTAACCACGTACGATCTTGTGATTGATTGCAGGCAAATCAAAATACATCGCTTTGGTAAATTTTCAGATGGGGAAAAGCGCTCGGTCAAAGTTATGTGTAATTCTGTCGATGTTGCCACGTTTGTTCTTAAGAACGTTAGAAACCTCCAGTCCGTCCTATCCAACAATTATCACATTATTGTTCTGTCGGAGACCTGGCTGCAACAGTCTGTTTTTGTTGCTGAGCTGTTCAGGTACATATTCTTCAGAAAGGATCGGGATCTGGATGCCCTCGGAGTCGGAATGTCTGGATGCCCTCGGAGTTCTCCTTGTCGTTTATTCATATTTACAACCGTCGAAGCTCGACCTGTCTGTCTTGGAGGAGTTGTTCCCAAGTGTTGACATTTTTGGTTCCAAAATACTCATAAGTCAGATCATAATCTTTATTTTTTCTATTTATATTCCTCCAAAATCTTCTTCGAATCTCTTTATTATTACATGAATTATAAAATTAGGTGATATTAATTTATATTATCAAGCTGTTAACTATCAATTTCTGCGAGCACACCAATACAACCACATTTTAATATACTCAACTCAGTTATTGCAATGGCGGGAACGTTTCTGTATATCTCAATTTTGAGAGAGTTAAGAATTTTTGTAATGATCTTAGAATTAATTTTTTATTTTTATATAAATATTTTTGTACCATTGTTAGGTTAAGTTCAAATTATTTTTCTTATATCTATTTCTGTTTTGAATTGTCTTTTAATCGGGCGGTAGCTTGTTAGACAATAAAGCATTATTCATTCATTCATTCATTCATTCCGTCAATCAATACTAGAAATATATTAATCGGTCTGGCATAGTGAGCCAAAAAATTTTTATTACTTCGGTTTCTGCTGAATATTCCGGTAAATTTATCTCTAAGTTTCGCTTTGTTCACGATTTGGTTCGACAACCTTTTGTCGGGTAGATCTCGGCAAGGATGTACTTGGTGACAGAAAATTAATCTCTAGTTTGGGACTAGGGACCGGCGATGTAGATACCTGATCAATAGAAGATTCTGGTGATAATTCTTCTTTTGTAGGCGATAAGAGTTGGACTTCGTTTAGGACTCTTTCAACAACCTCCTCAAAAATGTCGTTAACGTCTCTCCGTTTTTGAGATAACACACACGCACGCACAAACGCGCACACACCCACAAAGGCACGCACACGCACGCACGCACGCACACATACACGCACGCACACACGCACACACGCACACACACACACGCACGCACGCACACACACACACACACACACACACACACACACACACACACACACACACACACACACACACACAGTATGTGCCTAAATCATTCCGAGTGTCGATCCGATCATTGTGTGTAGAGTCACAACGTTTCGCCGTTCAAGTGTTGTCCGCTTCGACTAAAGAGTCCAACTCACACTCCGAAGTTGGATTGTGAGTTTATGTATATGTATATGTGTATATATATATATATATATATATATATATATATATATATATATATATATATATATATATATATATACATATACATATACATATATATGCGGGGAAGAACAAATGCCAGATATCCTAGTGGAGAAAGTAACAAATGCTATAGAATCGATGAAAAACGACAAAGCTCAAAGGAAAGGACAGTGTAACTGTCAAAATGCTAAAAGCTGGTGGTCGGACGTTACATAAAACACTGACAAAATTATACTCAAAATGCCTCAAAGAACAAAAAGTACCTAACTTATGGAAAAATGCAGAAATGATCCTTTTACATAAAAAAGGAGCACTGGAAGATTTAAAGAACTACCGTCCAATAAGCCTCCTAGCAGTAATGTACGAAGTGAAGTTTTCAATAAGATCATTTCTAAAAGGATATTAAAAAAACTGAATGACGCACAACCAAGAGAACAAGCAGAATTCAGAAGTGAATTCAGTACAATTGGATCACATCCAGGTGGTACAGCAGGTCATAGAAAGTTACAACGAATAAATACACCATGCCACTGTGCTTGGCTTTTATCGACTACGAAAAAGCATTTAACTCTATCTTAAAGCATGCCATAATGGATGCACTGCTTAACCAGGGGGTAGTCAAAGCATATGTTGGTGTTTAGTGGTAAATCTCTTTTAGTTTAGGTCTTTCACACCACAGGTTCCATTAGAAGAGAATAGAAAATAGAATTGATTCCCTTGGCCAATATGATCTTTTCTTGTTGATTACTTCATTTTAGTATAGTTCTTTGTTAGCAGTATTTAGTGGAATTTATAGTTCAGCTGCTGGTAGCAACTATTAGTAGATATACTTTCTTTGGGTGTACGCGGACAGAGGGAAAAATCAGATAGTTTTCTGATAGATAGCGATGCCATTGCAAAGATGATTACATTTTTGAAAAGTAGCTCGTCTACTAGTAACACTACATGAATTCTAAGTCGATATGACATTTTGTTTCGATTTGACTGAATAAAAAAATGTGTGTACTACTTTTTGAGTGAAAAAATCGAATCGTGCAAATGGAAGAAATATTGAAAAAGTATATTGGGGATTCTGCTTCCCGAACTTTTCATAAGTGTTACTGTGTTTTGATGTGGTCAAATCAGCTCGTCCCGTTGAGGTCACTACTGAGAAAATAGTCATAGAAATCCATGATATCGTGTTGGTCAATCGTAGAGTGAAGGTTAAAGAGATTGTTGAGATGACAAACATATCGGGCGAACATGTATCATCCATAACATCACAGACGAACATTTGAACTTGAAAAAGCTGTTGTTTTCTTACTGCGGGTCAAAAACTTAATCGAAATTTTTGCTACGATTCATGATTATTGATGGCACTTTGATCCAGAAACGAAGGAACAGCCAAAACAGTGTTATACCCACTGTTCTCTGGAATTCGCAAGACATTCGTTTGATGGGTGTAGGGTTTGTTAATATTCCATCTATTTGGAAAAAGGAAAAACCATCACCGGAACCCGTCCATTTTTCCGGACTTGGTCCCTTTTGAACAAAGGGCTATTTTGCAGAGTTCTACAGGTCGTTCGTTTTGAAAAATATTGGAAAAAAATGGAAAGTTGTTGTGCGAAGTGTGTCGAGCTAAAAGGAGACTGTATTGAAAAATAAATCGATTTTCGATTAAAAACAAACAAAACTTCATTTAAAAAGTATCAGACTTTTCCCTCTACCCTGGTATTTATTTGTGGAAACCGTACATGGACAAATATTTCGATGTATTTTCTGCGCTTGTTTTTGTTGCTGTTTGCTTTTGACATTAAAGGTTCCAAAGCACTTAAAACTACTTTTAATTATATTTTTTAGTTTTAACTATTATTTTATTAGTTTTAATTTACTATTATGAGAAGCAAAACTTTTCATATTGTTTGTGGAATTAATATTCAGCATTTCCCATTCAAATTATCCAAACCATCGATATTTTGAGCATAAATGCTGGTAAATTATATTCCTGTTTATCCTCCAGTCAATTTAATTATTAATTTTCTGGGTTGGAAACGCAGGGCACATGATTGAAACTATATATGAAATATATAACTTCTTTCCAATTTTCAAAATTAATCAAAAAATTTCAAAATGAAATTTTCAATTGAAAATTGAACATCACGAAAATATATGTAATAAAATAAATAAATCGCCTCGCTCTGGTCGGCCATCAACACCTTCAACTAAAGTTAGCATCGCGAAAGTGAAGTGAAAATCGTCAGTTAAGTTTAAGGGAGATAGCCGCTGATATTTATGTGTCTCACGAATCAATTCGTACCATTTTAAGCGATTGTTTGGGCATGAAACGCGTTGCCGCTCGACTAGGGTCGAAAGATCGGAATTTACTTCAGAAACTCAATCGCGTAAAGCTCGCTGAAGACATCCTGGGACGACTAAACTTGAAGAGATTTACCACTAAACACCAAAACACTTTGAACTGCTCGACGCACGTTTCCCTAACCATGTTAACATCATCAGGAGATGATTTAATGATGGTGAAATTAAATCGTCTCCTGATGATGCTAACATGGTTAGCGAAACGTGCGTCGAGCAGTTCAAAAAAAGTGTTTTGGTGTTTAGGGGTAAATCTCTTCAAGTTTAGTGTTTCACACCAAGGGTTCCAATAGAAGAATTGATCCTGTGACGAGTCAATTCCGACCCCACATTCATAAAACGCATTGTAACTGGTGATGAGATATGGGTATACGAGTTGACATGCAAACCGGTCAACAAGCTTCGGAAGAACGCCTCCCAACTGATCCAAAATCGAAAAAACCACGTCAAAGTCGATCAAAAGTTGAGGTGATGTTGACTGTTTTTGGCTATTGTGAACGAATTTCTGGCCAGAACTCAACAAACACCATCGAACAACCACCGTATTCACCTGATATGGTTCCGGCCGACTTTTTTCTCTTTCCAAAACTCAAACTACCACTTCGAGCCACTCGTTTTCAGTCGATAGAAGACATAAAAGAAAAGTCGCGGCGGGAGCTGAAGTCGATTCCAGAAAGTGCGTTTAAAAATGTTTTGACAATTGGATTATTCGTTGGCATGAGTGTATTATTTCAGCGATACAATAAATTTCGATAAATAATAAACATGTTGTGTTATATTATCCAATTCCCATTACTTTTTTGACAGAATGTATACCCGAAACATGTACCTTCAATAAACTATATGCATGCTTCAATAAAAGCACGCCATCTGGTTCTATTTTGCGCCAAAACATTGAGTTCTTACCAGGACGTGTTCACTATTTTCAATTAATAATGGACAGTTCTCCAAATCTGTGCGGGCCTCCCAATACCTTTTTTTTATCCTGCTAATTCTAGTCCAATCTATTTTGGCTACACAGTTGGTTTGCTTAATAAATGTGTGTCCAATCCAGCCCCACATACGAAATGTCATCTCGTATTCAGTTTTCTTTTGATTTGTGAAATGGAGCAGGTCTTTGTTTCGAATCTTGTCCGACCTGAGTATGCAAAGTATTTTCGGCAAGCATTTATTTACGAAGACATAACATTTATCTGTTTTGTCTTCGTCATTCTCCACCTTTCACATCCTTATAACAATTAGTGTTAAATATACGAAGTTTTATTTGCGTCGTATATTATGTTGATCTTCCACACCGCTTCCAGATCTCCAAAAGTTCCTTGAACTTGTCGTATTCTGCTTCTGACATCATGATCTACACCTCCATTCTTTGCGAGAATGCTGTATTTTGTAAAAACTTGTTTAAGCTTATTTGGAATATTTCTGAATGCTTATTAATTACAAAACTTTTTTTCTAGATTCAAAGAGCTCACAGTACACCTATTCCAACACCATCCAGGAAATTCAGCCGATCGTTGAGTGGCGTGGAAACCGCCCCTATTGATATAGTGTACCCTCCCGAATTGAGATCTGCAAAATCAACTCCAGTGGTTATACCAGACGAAGATTTGGACCAGGAGATTGAAAAGGTTAGTCTAATGAGAAACATTTATAAGATCACTGCGCTATTACGCTCTTTCGTTAAAATTAACGTTAATTTGTCCGTGGGTGTATCTGTTTTAATGACCCCAGTTCGCTTATTCACTCTATTCCACTTACTGGTATCTGACTATTTTTTACCGCTAAGCAGGTGGCTAGCCGGTTTTTTTTTTATTAATGATCTTGTTCTTTCTGTAAGTATTAATTAAATGTGAGATAGAGTAATGACGTCAGTCTAGCCACTTATTTTCGTTTTGGCACTGCTACTATACACAGTGTAGACAAGTTTACTACTAGTGCTATATTCAGAGGGTGTTTGGCAATTCTCGGTGATTTTCGAGATATTTCAGATCTTGTGTTGATGCATGGGAAAACGAAGTGTTATTGACGTGATGTGGAAATGAAGAATAAATGAACCCTGATGGCTTCTTCTTAGAAGGGGAGGCAGGCTAACATGTGGTGCGTCTTCAACAGAACCTTGAAGTCACTAAAGTCACATGGTGGTCTGTGGCCATTCGTTTCAATGAGTGGCAACAGTTTCAAGCAACACTGCACTGTCCAGTTTTCTTTTAGACTTCAACAGGCTTATAGAAATAGGGTTTTGCCAAGGGCTCAGGTTTTCTGGTGCTTTGAGGCATTCTCAGAAGTCCATCCGAGACTGGATTGAATATGACCCTCGCAGTGATCGTCGGTCAGAATTATTAGGGAAGAGTTGAATTTGATTTACATAACCATTTATCAGATTTTGACTAATGAATTGGAGATGGAGAAAATCTACCCGAAAATGGTTCTGAAAAACTGTTTTGTCTTTATATAAAACTCCCCAATCTTACGGAGTTCTATACAAAGAGAAACTCTAGAGGCAAAGAGAGGGTCTAGAGACTATATAGTACTCTATTTGGATGATGCTCTCTTCATTTAATGTGAATTTGTTCCAGTCAGTCATTTCTTCATGTCTGGAAGGAGAAAGAGGTCGAAGAGGGCCAACTCCGGAGAATAGGGTGAATACGGCTAACCAAGTTCGCTATTGTAATGGCGGCAAATATATTGCAAGGAAATTGATTCTAATATTTTTTAGACTTGAATGAATTTTATATATGCCATTCATGTCGGATTATAAATTTTCATATTGTCCACCTACAATTACAATTCAGCATTTCCCATGCAAATTATCGAAACCATCGATATTATGTGCATAAATGCTGATAAAGTATGTTCCTGTTTATCCTCCAGTCAATTTAACTATTAATTTTCTGTATTGCTTGCTGCTGTGATCGTTTTTCCTTTTTCCAAATAGTCAATGAAGATAATGTCTCGTAAATCCCATAATGTATTGGCCATTTTTTCCGCTTTTCACCTTTTTTGTTTCGGGGTTCCCCTCTCAAATTGAGCATATACAAGGTGGCGCAAAATAAGGTTATAATAATTAAAACACTTGGTATTTATTTCACAATATATTCCAAGATATTCTCTGACATGTTTCTGCCCCGCGAAAATTCTCAAAGAGAATTATATATAAACTAAACTAAAGTTTCAAAGTGCTGTTAATGAAGGTCGGTTTTTTGTCTCGTTGAATTTATGACACTTTCAATAATTGGGGTATTTCCGTAGTCTAGCTGGGTGTTTGTTAGGTTTTTTTACCGTCGTATATGGCTTTTTTATGCAACAACGCCCGAAAAAGATTCAAAAAAATGACATGACAAATCTGGAGTGTACGAAATAAAATGTAATATATATATATATATATATATATATATATATATATATATATATATATATATATATATATATATATATATATATATATATATATACTATACCACAAAAGCGACTGCGCAGATTATATCGGAATAGTTCGGGAGCATTTGCGGCGCTCGGCAACGCTGTCGGGCGTCCGTTTATTGATTTTTCTACCTCGCAGCCACGTTGCCACGTTTTTTCTTTTTTCAGAAGGGATTTCCATACTTTTGGAATGTTACGAGCGTCTTTTCGCGTATTCAGCTCACCTCTTTCTTCTATTTCAAGGGCTTCTCTGATTGTTCGGACCTTGTAGTTTTCAATATTCGCTATTTATTTGGCTCCTTCAAAACTGATTTTATGTCCTGTATGTAGATGGTGCTGGAACAGAGCGGAAGTGGTTTGTTTGTTTTTATGTTCTTGTATTCTGGCCGATATTCGTTTGTTTGTTTGTCCTATGTATGCTCTGTTGCAGTCGGAACAAGATATACTATATAACCCGTGATTTTCAAGTCTAATTTTTAGGATGTTTGCAACAGTTTTGTGTGGCTTGTAGCCTGTTCTGATCTTATGTTTCCTTAGTAGTCTGCCTATCCTATCCGCGATTCCTTTTACGTATGGTAGCAGGACCTTTAGTGTATTTGTTTCATGATCTTCTATTGTTCTTCGTGTTTGGGTTTCTTAACGGCGAATGGCCTTCCTGATACAATTTTTTGAATATCCATTTTGTCTAAGGGCTGTGGAAATTTTTGTTAGTTCCTCGCTTCATGTATCTGGTAGTGTCAGTCGGAAGGATCTGGAAATCAAGGTGTTCGCTACTCCTTGGATTTGAGAAGGATGATGGGATTTAGCGTTGAGGTATCGATCGGTGTGAATTGGTTTACTATACACTGTGTATTCGAGTGTTCCTCACGTTTCCTTGTGATAAGGAGATCTAAAAACGGCAGTTTTCTAGCCTGTTCGACTTCCAGAGTGAACTGTATTCCGGGGTGGATTTCGTTTAACTGGGTTAGGAAGTTGTTCACAAGTTCGTTTCCGTGAGGCCATATTATAAAGATATCATCTACGTAGCGTCTCCAAAGTTTAGGTTTTAAGGGAGCGTTGGCCAATGCCTTTGTTTCGAAGTCGGTCATGAACAGGTTGGCTATAACGGGTGATAAAGATGATCCCATTGGGGCACCGTCGCTCTGTCTGTAGATCTGCTGGTTGAAGGAAAAATATGTATTCTTCAAGCAGTGTTCGGCGAGTTCCCCCACAAATGGTGGAAAGTCTTTGTTCATTGAAATTAGGTCCAGGGCCTCATCTATGGGTATACTTGGATACAGTGAGACAATGTCCAGGCTTACCAGTATGTCTGTATCCTCTAGTTGGAAATCTTTAATCATCCTTATCAAATGTTCTTAGTTTTGAACATAGGACTCGGCAAGTTTAACGCTTGGTTGCATGATACTTGCTAGATATTTTTCCAAATTTTGTGTTGGAGAACCGAAGGCACTTACTATGGGCCTTAACATTATCTACCATCCGTGAAAATATTGGTTATATATATATATATATATATATATATATATATATATATATATATATATATATATATATATATATATATATATATATATATATATATATATAATCATCACACATCGCATTTTCATATCAGTTGGAAAATTGAATAATTTTAATTTTATAATCAACTATAAACAATAAAAATCCGATTATTTACAAAAATTCACATTTCGATTTAAATAACTCACCATCCTTACGGAGTTTCGGAAAATTTATAGGAAATGGAATGATCTACAAAAAAGGTCGAATAACATTTTTCGATAAAATTGAGAGTTTCGTCGAAAAAATTGAAAAAATGTAAAAATTTATTATGCATTCAACTTTAGCCTCGAATAACTTTTGACAATGTAAATTTATAAGATGCTTTTTCTGAAGAACGTTCAATTTCCTACGAGGTAAAATATGGTGTTTTGCTCTGAAAATTTGTTTACTGTGGTAAATGCTGGAGGGGCGGCGCCCCAACGCGCCACTGCTTTTGTCACCTCGTCACAAAAACACGATGGAATAAAGAACTAGTATTAAATTTTATTTCAAGCGCGGTAAAACTTTAACAGAAACATTTGAATTGATGAAAAAAGTTTATGGCGATGATTGCTTTATCCCGAATACAGATGTTCCAGTGGTGTAAACAATTCCACAACGGTCGTGATGCTTTGGAAAACGACCCAAAGCCCGGCCGGCCAAAAAACACAAACCGTGATGAGTTGATGGGAAAAGTACGTGAAATGATCGCCTACAATACGAATTTGTTTGTGTACGAGAATCGTTCGAGCGAGGACCGAATATCGAGCACCGGAAAGTTGATTTTTGTTGCACGATAATGAACAGTCTCACAGTACTGTCGCTGTTCGTGAATTTTTGCCAATAAAAACAAGTCTGTATGTTTCAACATCCTCCACATTCGTCTGATTTATCTCCGTGTGACTAAACCCTTTTCTCGAAACTCAAATTTGCCATGAAAGCTGCGTTCAAGAAGCCGCGATGAGGGTTATTACCAACGTTCCCAGCGGTTTATTACTGCGAAAAGGATATATTGTGAATAAAAAGAAATCATTTTGGCAAAATAACTTTTGTATTATTATTAAAAAAGTTCCGTTTTTTTTTCTATGTACTGTGTATAACTTCTTTATTCAAGTAATCTTCAAACAAGTAATGTATTTTTTCTCAGAGAAACTTACTAACTCATAAATCTCCATATTTTATTTTTAAATATTTTTAATTATTAAAATTTATAAAAAATTAAATTTATTAATTATTATTTTTATTAAATTTATTAAATTTTAAAAAGGGAGTGCCTTTCAATAAGTTTGAAAATAATAAACAGACAAAAAAAAACACTGATTTTTCATTCATTATAAATATATTTCATATAACTATGCAGTACAATTACTAGATTAATAAAAACTCTTTTTTTTTCAGATAAAATCAATGAGAAACCAATACCATTCGCCCAGTTCCATATCGGCACACCTATCCAACACGTTGTCATCGCCAAAGGACGAAAAAGAAAATACAGAAATTAACTCCAGCCCAGAAACCAGCGGCAATATCACTGCAAACAGCAGCATTACCATTAAAGAATCTTTCGAGCACAATATCATAAATAGCGATTCTCCCAACAAAAGAAACAAAATGGCACAGAAAGACAGTCCCGCACCGTCCGCCAAAACAGACACGTCCAAGAATAAGGAGAAAAAACAGGAGGAATTGTTTACTGAGAAACCGCAGAACGATGAGGTCGTCATACAGAAAAAGATAAATGTCTTGAAGGTAAGGAATCGATAATCTTAAATAAACTAATCGCCAAGGTATTTGAAAACTTTCGGGCATGTTTTTAATTTTGGAAGAGTTTATTGAAAGCAGAAATAAATCACGAACGATTTGCGTCAGGATATATATCAAAAATGATGAGGCTCAGGATGCAAAAATTTTGAAAAATGTTGCATCTTGTTTAAACTTTTCACATCTTTAATAAGATGTGAAAAGTGTGCTAAATAAATATTACTAAGAAGTCGTCATTGATAGATTAGCGGATTGAATCATCTCCTGATGATGCTTAACTGATTAGCGAAACTAAATACAATAAAACGAAAACAAATAACTTGGTTTATAGTGGAAAATCTCTTTGAGATTAATATTTTCAAAATTAAACCTGCAAATTCCAACAAAGCAAAGTAAAAACAAGATTTCCTGGTATGATCTTAGTCTGCCCTTCATACCCAAAAATGAACGATGATGAATTGAGGGTGAAGAATTAAGAGCACAGCTGTAGAAGAATCCTGATGGTACACTGTTAGAGCTTTTCATTTCTAAAAACCATTTCTAAAATTATACTTAAGCTAGGGAAATTTTTAAAGGGAAGTTGTTGGGCCCCTTATGAACTCACAACAGAGAATAAGACTGGACACTTTGATGTTAGAAATTCAAGAAAAAAAAGACTTCCTACGTAAGATTGTGACACCTGTGACGAAAAATGGACTTTAGAATAATCCAAAGAGATGAAAGTATGTGGGTTAATCCTGTTACCAAATATCCACGCCAAACAGGTGTTGCAATTGTGTGTGTGTGTGTGTGTGTCTATATATATATATATATATATATATATATATATATATATATATATATATATATATATATATATATATATATATATATATATATATATATATATACATATATACACCTGTTTGGCGTGGATATTTGGTAACAGGATTAACCCACAGACTTTCATCTCTTTGGATTATTCTAAAGTCCATTTTTCGTCACAGGTGTCACAATCTTACGTAGGAAGTCTTTTTTTTTGAATTTCGAATGAATGAATATATATATATATATATATATATATATATATATATATATATATATATATATATATATATATATATATATATATATATGCCCACAAGGTAGCGTAACGGAACCGTGGAGGGAAATATTGCAGAAATCTTTCACCCTTTCTTCACCTGGTGCCACCGATCGCCTTCACCCAACTGTCTACTATGCGACGTCACGTATCCCTCGGGATCGGTTTCTAGCCTTTCAGCCGTCATCAGCCGAGCTCCAGACGAACGCAAGGAAAGCAATTGGGAGAGACGATCGGGACCAGGCCAGGTCAACTGCCCATTGTAATGACGGGTCGTGATCGCTCACAACTCACGCCATCCTACGTCGAATGCTCGTAGCAGTCAGGACCGCTCGTAACATTCTGCCTGGAATCTCGGGTATAGTACCAGATATGCCCACAAGGTAGCGTAACGGGACCGTGGAGGGAAATATACCGGTCCCGAGGGACACGTGACGTCGCATGATGGACAGTTGGGCGAAGGCGATCGGTGGCACCACGTGGAGAAAGGGTGAAAGATTTCTGTAATATTTCCCTACTACAACTACAGACGAATCTCCTTACTACAAGTCACGTACAAAATACTCTCAACGTGCCTTCTCCAGAGAACACAAGAACAATTAGAACACCCAATTGGCGAGTACCAGGCAGGCTTTCGCCCTGGTCGCTCATGCACTGAACAAATATTTAACCTAAAACCTATACTGAGATACAAAGCTATCAGGAACGTCCCAATCATGTGCACGTTCGTAGACTTAAGAAAGCATACGACTGCATCGACCGAAAATCTTTGTTCAACATCCTAGAAGAACAAGGACTCGACCCCAAAACACTACGATTGATCAAGCAGACACTGACTGACACAACCTCTAAAATAACATTTATGGGAGAAATTTCCCAACCCTCTTCCTGATTAAAACTGGAGTATGCCAAGGAGATGGGTTATCTCCACTCCTCTTCAACCTGGTCCTGGACAAAGTCATAAGGGAATGGGAAAAAGAACTGAAAAATCAAGGACACTGGAAACCAATACGACTCGGACGATCCAAAAATAACATAGAAATATCATACCTGTCCTTCGCAGACGTCCTAGCCATACTCGCAGACAATGAAAAAAGGGCAACCAAGCAGATCGAAGTCCTCAAAGAATGCGCAGAGAAAGTTGGCCTACAAATTTCCTTTCAAAAAACCGAATTCTTCTGCTCAAAATTAGATGTATATATATATATATATATATATATATATATATATATATATATATATATATATATATATATATATATATATATATATATATATATATATAGTGCGATTAGCTGGGCATAGTGCATTGTGACTTCAACTCATTTGGGTTAATAAGGCTTTTGAGGAAAAAAAACCGTATAATTACAAGGGAACTGATTTTCCTTTAGAATAACGCACAGCCACCTGCATGACGACACTTTGGCCCCTTCGGATTTTCACCTGTTCCGATCCCTACAACACCACTTGGTTAATAGCTGCTTCGCATCTCTCGAAGAAATCGGAAAAAGCCTCAATTCACTTCACTTCAAAACCGCCAAGTATTTTTCGGTCTGGAATTCGACAGTTCCTTGAAAGTTGGCGAAAGTGTCGAAGATGAAGTTTACGTTATTTTTTCCTAAATAAATGTCAAAGGCAGTCAAACAAAACCCCATAATTAAGTTAGGACTTATTATCCTGGATCGGTATTGGTTTTTGTAAAGTCTTTTCTGTATAAAAAAATAAAACCGAACATTAAGAAGAAACAGGTTCATTTTGGGCCCTCATATTGAATTATTTCACAACGCAACGAATTATATTTCACTTGTACGAAACGAATATTGATTTTATTCCGGAACTTCTTCGACATTTTTTTCCGTTCCATAAATTTCCGCCGTTGATGCCGTTCCGCGAAAAATCGCCCGGGTCTGAATTCTAAGAAGTTATTAATGCCAGTTTTTGAGATCTTTATCGTTGGCGAAGGTTACGCCCCTAATTTGGTGAGATAACGAGCAAAAGAGGTAATAATCAGTTAGCGCAAGATCTGGAGAGTATGACGGATAAGGAAGAACCTCTCGCTCGAGATTATTCAGAGCCTCCTTGACGATGTGAGGTCGTGGAACAAGATAACTTGGCCTGGTAACCGTTGGGCGAGGTGACGTTCTCTGTCGACCGTCTTGTTCTTCTCTAGCATTTTCCAGTACACGAGACCGTCCCAGTTCCACCGAACGCAGATCATGGTCTTCTTGTGATGAAGATCTTACTTAACTCTCGGCTTTGGCGTGTCTCCTTTGACCACCCACTCTTTTCTATGCTTCATATTGAAGTAGAGACACCATTTCTCATCTTTCATGACGAATCTGTACAAGAATCGTTTTTTGAGATTGCGTGTTGGTCGATGTTAATGTAACGATTTTCTTCGTTGTTATCAGTTAGTTTGTGTGGTACCCAAGTTCCGAGTTTTTAAGCAAATGCTTGGGTAATTGGAAAGTCCGCGGAGCGACACCTATAGAGCAGTAAAAGAACTATATAATTTACTACATTTTGAAGTTTCTTCCTTCATGTGAACATATGCGATGATTAAAGTCAATCTGTCAAGTCATTCGTACTAAAACAGCAGCTTAAACGTATCAAGTATTATTTGTTAAAATGGAAAATCAATTCTTTTATTGGAACTTTCGGTGTGAAACACTAAACTCTAAGATATTTACCACTAAACACCAAATCACTTTTTGAAACTTCCCGACGCACGTTAGGTTAACCATGTTAGCATCATCAGGAGATGATTGATGTCGAAGTTTTAGATTACAGCTTATAGATTAAGATTTTTAGAAAGGTAATGCCAATAGTTTTGAAGAGTAAGAAACAAAATATAAATCTAGCAAAAACAAACGAATTGTAAAAACAACCCATTATTTCACTTCTTTTTTCATTTTCATTAGCATCTTAAGACCAAATGCTAAATTATTAGTTTTCCTTTAAAAAAAAATGTTAGGCATTATATGAAATTAAAAAAAAATGTCCATTACTAAAGAGGTAACTCTTTAGTGAATAAGGATACAAATTTTTTTGTAGAAATGGGAGCTGTTTAAAAAAGTGCAAATTTTTATCCGAATTTTGAGTTTAAAAAATATATAACTTTTGAACATGGCACCCAATCAAAAAAATCCTACGTAGCGACATGTATAATATTATAAAGAAAATGTGTTCTAAATTTGAACAAGATCGGTTGATTAGATCTTGAGATATCGTGTCCACCAGTTTGAACAAAGCAGTTTCGCAAGGAAAAACGCAAAAGAAAAAAAGTACGGCGTCAGAACCTCAAACCAAACACTTGCCAAAACAAAATCCAAATACTTTTATTATAGGGAACGAGTGAATGAAAGACAGGCTTTGTCAACGCTTTATAGTCTGGGCAATCTAGACAATCAAAGGTACATAAATTCACATCAAGCAGGAAGTGAGTAAAATTATTGAAAACATAATTAAAAATAACATTTCAAAATTCCCCATCGTTGCGGTACGTGGAAAGAAATTGAATCGAGGTCAAAGTTTCGCGATTTTCATCAAAATGACAAAGAGACATTTTATCAAAGAGACAAAAATTGGAGATCATAAAATTATCTATAAAAAAGGTATCAATAATTTTTTTCCTAAGAGCCACCGTTCCTGGGATATAACGATTCAAAAAGTTGTAAGCGTCATAATATGCACGTTTCCACGCCACCTCTGAGGTTTTTTTTAACGTGGTTTCCACTGGTCTATTGTGATTCTGTTGCTGATAATTGGAAACTATTGCATAATAACAGATATTAGCAAGGGTTGGAATTGATAAAAGCGATGGAAATTAAAAAACAGTAGAAAAATGTATTCGTCCGATTCACAATTATCAATTACTTCTTCTTGTTGTTCTTCTTCTTGATCTTCTTCTTCTTCTTCTTCATCCTGGGTGTAAGTGAATTGCGTCAGTAGCGATGTATCGCATGTCTCTTCGTTGGTAGCAAACGAATCCTCTAGTGTTGGTGATTCAACATTTGAACACGACTAGCCTTGACAATTCGTACATGCCAGAAAACAAAATAGTCCAACTTTTTTGCAACCACATTTAGCACTGCATCCCTTTTTACAATTGCAAAAAATTGTGTTTAGCAGTTTTCCGGCGCAGGTGGGAGTAAAGTCTGAATTGGTTCTAATGTATTGTCGACCAACTTCCAACCCCAGTTTTTTGGATCTAGCTGATAACCAAGCCATACTTGAACTTGGTAATATACACGAAAAAGATGTTGATGAGCAGCAACTGAGGTTGGAGGAAGACAAGCTAATTACACTTGTTTTTTATTTCGAGTGTTTTTAGTTGTTTGTTTTGTTGTTTAGTTGTTTTTAGTTGTTTTTTTTTCGAGGTAGTTTTCTTAGGAGCTCCATACATAGAAAGAAGAAAGCGAATTCCGTTGGTGATAATTTCTTGTAGAGTTGAATTACTTGTTTAAAAAACTTCAGCACATTGAACTAAATCTTGTTTTTCAAACATTCTAAAGAATGTTGTTTTACCCCTCCTGTAAAATGCAGATGTCGTATCAAAATAGTACATGATTTTGACACTTTGCAAAAGTTGATAAACTTTTTCATGAATATATGTCCGATCGATTTTTAGCTTTTTCTGGTTTTAAAGAGAAAATAGTTTCGAGCGGTGATAGTTTCGAGCTCGTAGATACGAGTAAGTCTACATCTTCACCAACAACAATAGTTGTATTTGTCAAATTAAATTGCTCTATTGCTGTTTCAATAATCAGTACATCGGCATCGTTATTAGCTTGTTTAACCAATATATTTTCAGCAGTAAATTTTTCTTTCAACATTGAAATGAACCGAGACTTGTGAGCATTTGCAAGAAATTTCTGTTGACTGGTAGGAACTATTATGAGTTCATCAAATAAAATATCGGAAGATGAAGATGTTGCTAAAGTTCGATGACGTTGTTCTGCTTCTTTAATATTTGTCGTGCAATCATTATAGCCATCAAATACGACAGTAACTCTGGGACCAAAATGTCGACGTACATACTGAACGTATTTATCAAAAATAACATTGTATGTTTCTTCGCTATCCCACACAACACGGTTTAGTAAGTATCCTCCGTCAATGATGTATGTCGCATTAGTGTTGTTAATATCAATATTTACCTTTTCCAAAAAATCGTAAATAGTAGACTTCTGTGTTTTACGCATCCCGATGTCATCAAACAACGATAAAGGGTACGGAGTTTAGCACAAATAAAACAATATTTTGACATTTTTATTATAAAACTCAAAACAGCCTGAAATAGATTATAATAAACACGTGTTTACACTACGGAGCGGCGCTCAAGACTAACGGTATTTCATTTATTGGATAATCTGACATAAAGCAGGTATAGGACCCTAGCCGAGACAGAGAGACAGATCAATTCTTCTATTGGAACCTTTGGTGTGAAACACTAAACTTGAAGAGATTTACCACTAAACACCAAAACACTTTTTTGAACTGCTCGACGCACGTTTCGCTAACCATGTTAGCATCATCAGGAGATCACACATCCAGAAATGGTAAACTATCGTTGTTTTCGAGTTCATGCATGAATATTATATTTTCGGATTTACTATTTAAGTTCTTAATAAAATCATCTAAATTTTCATTTTTCGAAATCGAAAATGGCAAAAGTGTCATCCACATATCTTAACCATAGATTAAATAATCTCCTGATGATGCTGACATGGTTAGCGAAACGTGCGTCGAGCAGTTTAAAAAAGTGTTTAGGTGTTTAGTGGTAAATCTCTTCAAGTTTAGAGAGAGACAGATGTTGTCTCAAGGTTACACTGGTGTATAAATTAAAGGACTGGGTTTCATTTTACCTGATATCCTCGTAGTTATACTTATGTATATTTTATATTTTAAATGTAAGTTACAATCACCGATAGAAAAATATTTTTACTTATATTACAGCTACAGAGATGTATATACGTGACGTACTTATGCATATTATGACGCTTACAACTTTTTAAATCATTATATCTCAAGAACGGTGGCTCTTAGGAAAAAAATTATTGATACCTTTTTTATAGATAATTTTATGATCTACAATTTTTGTCTAAAACCCCATTCTGTTTTACCTTTGACCTCGAGTCAATTTTTTTCCACTTACCAGAACGAAGGGGAATTTTAAAATGTTATTTTTAATTATGTTTTGAACAATTTTACTCACTTCCAGCTTGAGTGTGAATTTATGTACCTTCACTCTTATTTTTCTGTCTAATTTGACCGGACTATTATGTTTTCGTAAAGGTTCGACCGTTGCCTGAGTTTCAGGCTTACTCTCTGACGCACTTTCTACTGATAACTATAACTTCGGACATAATTGAAATTTTGAAATGATTCGAAGTATAAAATATTATTCTTAGAAGTATTGACAATTTATTTAGGCAAAAGAAATCTATTTTTTGAAAATTTAAAATTTCAGGATACTGTAACCCCTTGAAATTGGTTATGAACATTTTTAATTGGCTTTCAACATATCTGACAAAACAAAAAATTGTCGGTTTAAATATTTTCGATGGTTACATTAATACTTTCAAAAAGTGATAAAATGATCTAATTAATTTTCTACGTTGAAACACAAGAAATAGTATCTTTACCTGATTAAGATTACATTATAAATATTAAATCCTTATGTCAAATTTATGTTGATTAATATCAGTTTAATTTAAACAAACAGGCTGCCAATTTAATCATACCAGGAAGTATTTTAATAACTTTATCAATCTTTTGTGTATTTTACGTAAGATCAATCTTATCTAAAACACTTCCAAAATATCTTAATTTTGCAACTGTGCGTAGAAATATTCGCTTGTTTCTAATAGTGCGTTCACCTTCAGATTACCAATAGTGAACTTCCAAAAAAAGAGTCGCTAGGTGAAATTCACATAACCAACCAAGAAAAATCCGAAGAATTAAATAACCATCATGAAGTGTGCAGAAAAAATTCGGGAAGAGATTCTGCCAATCACAGTCCTTCAGATGTAATGATGGCCAGTCCGAGTTTAAGCAGCATGTCTGATAACCATAGTGAGGTAAGAAGCTCTCTACCTTAACAATTATTTTTTTTATTTATCTCACTAAATAAGTTTTAGAACTTTAGAAATCAGCATTAGATATTTTTCGTTTCACTAAGATAAAAATTTCTGATATCCATCAATTACCCACTCGTTAAATTTTATCGATTTTTTTTTTCATTTCCAATTTCTCGAAATGATGAGATGCAGATTGAAGTGATGTTTAGTTCTGTGTGATTGAATTAGTGTGTTTTTCAGGGCTCAAGTGACAGTGGAAAGGGCGGGAGTGACGTAGCCACGCCTCCATCCTCGCGAATTCCCCAAATGAACATCAATCCAAACATGCCTTTAAATTATGAGTTCGTTTTACCTCAGAATTTGGTTGGTAAACTGATCGGTCGCCAAGGATGTTTCGTTCAAAGCATAAAGGACAAATGCAATGCTAATGTGTGTATCAGAAGGTATCCCAACAATAACAGATTGAAGGTAAATTAGTCTTATCATATAGTAGTCATATATCATTACCATATATCATTATCATACTCTTATTATCAAACATTTAATATATGTTCGCTTATATATACAATTTAGACGAAATGTCTAAATAAAGTAATAATTTTTGGCAATTTTATTCAATTAAAATTACGGTTCTACATTTCTCCTTCAAAACAGTTGCTCTGGAGAGTCGAGGTTTGTCCACTTCGGTGTTCTCCAATGTCACAAAGACTGATAAATAAGGAGCTGCGAAGCATCAGTTTTTTCGAAGTCTTCTTCAAAAACTTCTCGATAGAAATGTTG
Organism: Cosmopolites sordidus; assembly: GCA_031761425.1. Taxonomy (NCBI): domain Eukaryota; kingdom Metazoa; phylum Arthropoda; class Insecta; order Coleoptera; family Curculionidae; genus Cosmopolites; species Cosmopolites sordidus. Next base: position 131,665 of record JARFXV010000991.1, read on the forward strand.
GCTCTGAGGCACAAATTCCTCATTGTCGATTCCCTAGCTATCAGAAAAACATAAATCAACATGATTTTTTCTTTGATTTGCTCAGTCTGGCTTTTGCTCGACTGTGGTGACGTTGGAGCGTGTACCATTCCGAGCTCTGGCTCTGAACCGCTGCGAAGTTCTTCTTCAATCGAGTCTCGGCTTTCTGAGGATGACTTAAAACTCTTGAAAACATGAAACAACAAACAAACAAATCGTGTTTCCGTAGACCAGTTGGAAGTTTTGCAAAAGCCCTCCAAAGAAAAATCCAACAGTGTTGCCAAATCGAACGCTTTGCCACCAGTCCCATTCCTTCATTTGCACACCTCACATATACGAGGGTTAATCGATAAATACTCGTGTTTGAAAATGTTACCGAGGAAATAGTCGAAAAGGTCCATGACATGATTCTCACAGATCGCCGAACGAAAGTGCGCGAAGTAGTTAAGGCCGTAGGTGCCTCATACGGAACAGCAATTAATATTTTAAATGATAAGGTGAGAAACGTGTGGTGACGGGGGGTACCACGATTGCTCACGGTGGAGAACAAGCGGGTACGACTAACAATGTCAAAGCAGTGTTTGGACCACTTTAAGCGAAATCCGCAGGACTTTTTACATCGAGTCGTCACCGTTGATGAACCCTGGATATATTATTACCCGCCAGAGACCAAGAGGCAGTTAGAACAATGGATTTTCCCGGGTGAATCTGTTCCGAAGAAGGCAAAAACGGTTCCAACAGCCGGAAAAGTTATGCCCACGATTTTTTGGGATTCCAAAAGAATAATCCTCATGGATGCTTCAGGGCAGTACTACAGTGAGTTGTTGGACCGATTCGATAAGAAATTGAACGTGACACGGTCCCATTTGACTAAGAAAAAAGTGCTCTTCCATCGCGATAACGCACCAGCACATTAATCTTTAATTGTCGCGACCAAATTGCACGAACTGCGCTAGGAATTTCTTCCGCACCCACCTTACTCGCCCGACCTGGCACCAAGCGACTTTGTTCTGTTCCCTAACTTGAAAACATGACTCGCAGGAAAAAAAATCAGCTCAAGTGAAGAGGTTATCACCGAGACAGAAGCGTATTTTGGAGAGTTTGAAAAATCGTATTTTTTAGGCGGCTTAAAAAAGTTGGAGAATCACTTAGAAAACTGTATAGATCTAAAAGGAAACTACGCTGAAAAATAAAAATAAATTTGTGAAAAAAATTACGTCTTTATTTGCTACTTATTGATCAACCCTCGTATAGCTTTTGTTAACTAATTTTTGAAAAATATTTTTAAAAGCGATCGTGATGACATCCTAAAATTATTTCATGGTGTCATATAATTTTTATTAAAACCACATTACCTTAATTGTTTTATTGTTTCATATTACATTGTTGTTGGTTATCTCAGTTAATATCAATCATTAATTGAATTTTTGGAGATTTTTTCCTCATAAAAGGTATACAACTTTGCCCCCGCCAATTTTTTTTCAAAATTCAAGGCTCTTGTAAAAAACTGGTTATACATTTATGATTCCGAATATTGTTCATCGTTGTTCAACAGGTGATAAGTCAGAGGGTGCTCCCTCTTCAGAATACGGCGGATGGGATAGAACTTCCCATTTCAACGTTTCCAAATATGTTTTGACCACTTTCGCAACGTGGAACCGAGCATTATCATGCTGCAAAATCACTATCGTGTATTTCGAAGTATTGCGGCCTTTTGTCTTTCAATGCTCGTCTCAATCGCATTAATTACGTTCGATAACGATTCTCTGTGATTGTTTCAGACGGTTTTAATACACAAATACAAAGCATAACCATGGAGTACTGAATATTCGGTTTTATCACCTCCCGCAAATACCGAGAATTTGGTTCATAAACTGACATTTTTAATCGCTATTAACTTTATGATGTAAGCACAAATCGACTACTGGTGCCTACAAGATGCCAAAAGATATTACATAACTGCAATATCGACGACTGCCTAACCGCTAACACCATCTATATGAAAACGGCGAATCTCAATTCTTCTATTGGAACCTTTGGTGTGAAACACTAAACTTGAAGAGATTTACCACTAAACACCAAAACTCATTTTTGAACTGCTCGACGCACGTTTCGCTAACCATGTTAGCATCATCAGGAGATGATTTAATCTGAATGTTGTCTTCCATTCTTATATGGCCAAGCCAGCGAAGTTTTTGCACTTTTACGGTCTTCACTATATCTTTTCATTTCAAAATGGTTTTTATTTCAAAATTCATTATCTTTCAGTATTCATCTTCGGCAACTTTCTTTAACCCATATATTCTTCTTAGAATCTTTCTTTCCAATCTTCGTAAATTTTCCTGTTTCAAGCTTCAATTCTTCTATTGGACCCTTTGGTGTGAAACACTAAACTTGAAGAGATTTACCACAAGATTAAATCATCTCCTGATGATGCTAACATGGTTAGCGAAACGTGCATCGAGCAGTTTAAAAAAGTGTTTTGGTGTTTAGTGGTAAATCTTTTCAAGTTTGAAGGAATATCTATCTATTCCTAAAGGTTTTATATCATCAGCCCATTCATGGAGTTGAAAAGAGATTATTTTCTTTTCAACTCTACTTTACGACTTTAAAATGTGATTTCTTTTCAGTTGTGCAGCATAGAGGGAAACCAAGCTGAAATTGACAAAGCTTTAAAGATGATCCGTGACAAATTCCCGCTTAAGAAGTACTCTGATGTAACGCTAGAGCAAATACATCTGAATCTTCCCACAGTATCTCTAGTTCCAGATTGTCTTTATGTAAGTAATGTCCTATTACACATATTTGGACACATTTAAGTTTATCTTATTTCTTCCTAGTTAAAATTAATTGAAGGTATCAACAATGATACGATATTAAGCTGCATGGTCGCACCAAATCATCTGTTTATGCAGCAACCAACTCATCCGTCTTTCCCAAGCCTCAACATGTTAACCAATTGCATGAATTCGTGTTATAACTCAACTGATTCTCCATTATTGCCATCGCCTATTCCAGGTACGTTCAAATATAACAACATGTTTGTGTTTCCTGTAATGGTATTAATTCATATATCTGAATATCAGTTTTTACACTTTCATGTAATAGCTCATGTAATAGTCTAGAAATGGCTTGGGGTGGGCTCCAAGTTCCTGTCCAAGCTCCAGTAATATACGACAAGGATTTTCTTCCAGCAGCAGCGCTTCTACTTCTTTATCTTCCACGTTTTTGTCTGTCCCAGAGGTTCTGCATCATTTAAGACAAAATTTGAAGTCCGGAATTGCTGGATCCACTTCTTACAAGTACTATACGAAACATCAGTATCTCCCAAAGCCGCACAAATCATTCTTGAGCTTCGACTACATTTTTTTTTCTAGTTGAATGATGAAAAGCAGGCGAAATGCCTCAAATGTTGCTTTTTTAACGACACTGCACCTACAACAGACTTTTCAGGTTGTGTTCGTAGTATGTTCATTAGACTGTTTCAAACTAATCGACAATTTTTTTGGTAAAAAAAAATACTGTGAAAGTTAGAGCTCTTAATATTAATATTAATATTAAGAGGTTATCGCAAATTTCAATTTCCCATTTAAATAACATAGGATTTTTTTTTAAACTTTGGAATTTTATAGCTTTTCAGCGGAACATTACTGTGTTACATGTGTCAGAAAAGGTCTCTTATAAATTTTCGATAAATTTACTTTTCCAAAAGTTATTCGAGGCTAAAGTTGAATTCATAATAAATTTTTACATCGGGTTCGATTTCCGTATTAGGCAAAAAAGTTTTTCTAAAATTCTTGTGAGTGTTTCTAGATAAGAGTATAAAATCTGACCAGAAATCACCCCTCAGTCACGCCACTTTGAGGCTGGGTAAGGCCCGATGCCTTCTGGGAGGTTTTTCTATTTGGTCACTCACCAGTTGGTAGGCTTCTCGAGATACTTTCGGTTGAGCATAAAACCAAGGGCCCGAGGGGGTTTTCGGTAGCTGATGACCGTGGTTCGGAACCCACGTTAAGCTGTAGGTACAGTCGCCTTTTCAATTGCTGATGCGCCTCTAACCCCAAAACTTTCCTTAACATTTTTTCAATTTTTCGACGAAACTATCAATGTTATCGAAAAATTTTATTCGACCTTTTTGTAGATCATTCCATTTCCTGACAATTTTCACTAATACATTTTTCGAAACTCCATAAGAATCGTGAGTTATTTAAATTGAAATGTTAATTTTTCTAAATAATCGGATTTTTATCGTTTATAATTAATTATAAAATTAAAATTATTCAATTTTTCAACTGAAAATTACTTATTATATTTAACTAACTTTGTGTATGGACTTGCTGATGGCAATGCATTACAAGCTAGGCGATTGTACAGTGAACGATTTCCAGCCCGTAATGTCCCCGACCGAAAAATGTTCGAAAACATTCATCGACGTCTTCGTGAAACAGGCACATTGAAACGAACTGAACTGAACTGGGTCAGAAAGATCACTGACTGTAAGGACGGTACAATTGGAACAGAATGTGCTGGACATGATAGTGGAAAAGCCTGGTAGTTCTATGCGAAAAATTGCAAATACTTTGAATGTGAGTCACTGGACAGTTTGGAAAATTCTTAGGGACAATTTGTTGTATCCATATCACATTCAACGCGTTCAGGCACTACTACCTGTTGATTTTCTTCCATGTATTGCATTATGTCAATGGATATTGCAAACTTTACTTCGTATCCCTCTATTCCTGACACAAATTCTTTTCACCGATGAAGCCACTTTTGCAAGAAAAGCAATAAGGAATTTTCATAATAACCATGTGTGGGCAGATGAAAATCCGCATGAGGTATGCGAAGATAGTTTTCAACATCAGTTCTTGTTGAATGTTTGGGTTGGAATTGTAGGTGAATATCTAATTGGACCGGTATTTCTATCACAAAGACTTACTGGCGAGGTGTATCACAACTTTTTGGAAGCAACGCTGCCTGAGTTTCTGGAAGATGTACCATTGGCAACAAGGCATGAAATGTGGTTTATGCACGATGGTGCACCACCACATTTCAGTTTGGGTGCTCGTGATTTTTTAACGTCAACATACGAATATCGCTGGATTGGTCGAAATGGGCCACACGCATGGCCTGCTCGATCCCCGGACTTAAACCCCCGGGATTATTTGTTCTGGGGATATCTGAAGTCATTAGTTTACGCTACTCCATTGAAGAATTTGGATGATTTGCGAAATCGGATAATTGCTGGGTATAACTCAATTAGAAACGACCCTGGTGTGTTTGAAAGAAGATTGAATGCTTGTATCAAGGCTGGAGGAAGTCATTTCGAACATTTATTGTAGGTTGAGCAATTTTACATATACTTTTTGATAATAAAATGTTGTTAATGTCGTAAATTTTGTTCGCCCTGTATCTTCGAAACAAAGGGGTTTTTCAAAAATCATCATACAACAAAATATTCTTAGAATAAGTCAAGGAATAACCCCTCTAATTTTTGTGTTTCGCTCGCCTTAACATTGAAATCATTTCGTAAAAATTAGTAAGTGAAATCAGTATTTTTGAACTTAAATAAGTACACGTTTTTTTAACAATTATTTAGATATAAGTAAGAAATTTTCACTTTAAAAATTAAATAACTTTAATTTTATAATCAATTATAAAACAATAAAAATCCGATTATTTCGAAAATTATTAAAACATGTATATAGGAAATGAAATAATCTACAAAAAAGGTCGAATAACATTTTTCGATAAAGTTGATAGTTTCGTCGAAAAATTGAAAAAAATGTAAAAGTAAAGTAAAGTTTTGGGGTTAGAGGCACATCAGCAACTGAGAAGACTATTTAGCGACTGTACCTACAGCTTAACGTGGCTTCCGACCCACGGTCATCAGCTACCGAAAACCCCGGTCAGCACCCCCTCTGGCCCTTGGTTTTGTGCTTAACCGAAAGTATCTCGAGAAGCCTACCAACTGGCGAGTGACCAACGTAGAAAACCTCTCAGAAGGCATCCGGCCTTACCCAGCCACGAACTGGCGTGACTGAGGGGTGATTTCCTTGTCAGATTTTACACTCTTACCTAGAAACATTCACAAGAATTTTTAGAAAAACTTTTTTGCGTACGGGAATCGCACCCGCTCCATATTAACTGCTTTATTGTAAGGCTGACGCCTTAGACACTACAGCTAATATGGCTCCTGAAAAAAATGTAAACATTTATTATGCATTCAACTTTAGCCTCGAATAACTTTTTAAAAAGTAAGTTTATTGAAAATTTCTACGATACCTTTTTTGAAAAACGTTCAATTTTCTACAAAGATATGTAATTGTCTTTCCACAGTAATGTTCTGCTGAAGAGCTATAAAATTCCAAAGTTAAAAAAATCCTGTGTTATTTAAATGGGAAATTGAAATTTGCGATGCGGCACCTCTTAATATTATTTTTTTTCGTAATTTTTAACAATATTTTCGATACCTTTAAGAAAAAAAACCTAGTCGATTTGAGATTGATTAAAACATGGTGATTGAGAATTAAGTTGAGAACCTAAAATACATTACGACCGCGTACTTCCTCAAACTACATTCCTTGTTATACTTTATGTGGCGCAAGATGGATGAAAAGGAAGAAAAATTATATTAGTGAATTAAAAAAAAAATAGCTTTTAGCTACAATAATTTCTTCGTTTGACTGGTTTCTTTAAAAACGTACAAACCTGTTGACAATAATTTAATGACCTTATTCATATAATCTATTGTAGTATTAAATGAATGATGCTTTTTTAGCACTGTAAAAGAAACAAAAAAAAACGTTATATTATGATTTTAGAGAACACAGTGTGCGTAGCCTATTCAATAGATTCATGGTACAGGGCAATAGTCCTTTCTTCAGACGAGGAGACGGATACCTCATATGTAAAATTCCTCGATTATGGAGGTTACGCTTACGTAGAAAATGACAAATTAAGACAGATTAGGCATGACTTCATTCTGTTACCATTCCAAGCCGCAGAATGTTTTCTAAGTAATATCAAATCCAAGAGTGGTAAGTAGTTTGCATTATTTTTTGTCTTAATAGTTGCATTTGTGAATAAAAAATAAATATCGATTTTTTACTTTATTTTAAAACTTTATCATAAATAATATTGATAATAGATGCGAAAAACTTTATTTTTTTTACAATTATGAATGAATTAAAATTTATAAAATTAAAAAAATCACGTGTCCTCCGAACGCGTCGCCATTGGCTGCGATGTTTGTGACGTCATTATGGTAAAGTGTTTTCACCTCAGTATTGTCAACGGGTTCTACCTGTATATATACTCTCAAAATTATTGTTGGTTAAGTGCAAAATAAAATATTGTTAGTTACTAATTTAGTTCAGTAATGTGTGACAGAGGATTGATAAAGGATAATTCTGATAATACCTGCTGTGGATATTTTTATAGTCTTTTCGTAAAGAGTGCGAAAGAAAATTTCTATGTAACTTCCGAATTGTTCCGAGCCGACCCGATTGGCGATATTGGCCTACGTTACCATTGTGAGGTCACATACGTTCGGGTTTTTTTCGGGAACTGTCGGTTTAAAAATTTTTTTTCAATTTGATATAACTTTTTAATTATAAGGAAAAAAAAATAGTTTTTTTCGGTTTTTTATTGAAATTTCTTCAATTCTCCTATTGGAACCTTCAGTGTGAAACACTAAACTCGAAGATATTTACCGCTAAACACTAAATCACTTTTAAATTGTGGACGCACGTTTCTACTCATTCAACTTTAAACGAAGAGAGAAGTTAAAAAGTGATTTGGTATTTAGTCGTAAATCTCTTAAAGTTTAGTCTAATCATTTTGTTTGACTGTATCAAAGAATGTATGTCTGAAAAATAACGGAACATATTATCGATTTTCGATTTTTTTCAAAATTCTAACTGGGTCTGCCCCCTTGATTTACCATTATTGACCACCATTTCTTTCACTTTATCAATGTTTTCATCGGGTTTTCGATGTTGACGGCCTGCCACTGATAACGAGAAAGTTTTGTTTGAGTATCGTTGTCCAAACACTTTTCCACCGTTTCAAAGGTCGTCGCACCATTGAATCTGTTTTAAAGTAAAATTCAATACAAACTCAATGTCAATGAGAGATGTGGCAACCTAGCAAAAAAAACAGAACTCTAATCGGGTGACTGAGAGCCACACACGGTGGTCATTCCGGGAACTTTTTGATCAAGATGGTAGAGCTTTCAGATTAAAAAACTCCGTTATTTTTCCGACATACTGCGTATTATCTTTTTAAGTCAAAATTTCACAAACGGATATGTGAGGGCGGTGCATCTCCATGCAGCAACATCCACTTGCCATTTAACTTGCATTTGCTCATGTTTTATTGCAGAAGATGGTTCGTGGCCGGAGGAAGCTTATAATTTAATAGCTGAAGTTACCAAAGGTTCAATAATTTACACGCAAGTGGCTGATTATAGTCCTGAAGGAATTCCTTTAGTTTTATGTTATGCTGTAACGGGACCTGCCGTAAGTTTTTTTTTTTTAATTATTAGATCCTCAACTTAACTTTCGGTCTATTTTCGACAGTATTTTTTATTTATTTATGGAAATAGTAATATAAATTAAATCTTCGAAGTAATGTCCCAAACTGTCCATGCAATATCGTTAAGTTTCAGGCAATTTTTTTGGTAATATTGCTGTGATGTTGGAAGAGATGAAAATCCGTATAGGTCAAGTCTGGACAATACGTTCGATAAAATCTCCCAGTCAAACTCGGTGATTGTTTCCAGAACCATTTTTGATGAATGTGGTCATGCATTGTCCTGATTCAGAATGACTTTCCTTCTTCCCTTGCCGGTATAGGGTCTTCTTTCCTTCAAAGTGTCACTAATACATATCAGTTGCTGCTAATAACGATTAACAGTGGTCGTTTGACTAGATTGACCATAATGCACGACTCTCAGCTGATCCCACCATCTACATAGCAACACTTTTTTGACCCGGATATTTCTTTTTGCGATACTGGTTGATGGCTCACCAGAATTAACCCACGATTTTCGTGACAATCTTATGCAGGAAGTTCTTTTCCTTGAATGTGGAAAGCAATGGCCCAACATCAAAGCGTCGCCTCTTAAGCCGGGCCAACACCTATACAAATTTTCGCCTAAAGCTGGATTCACATCAATAAAAAATTGCGTTGTGCGGACTGTATTTGTGGTATGTGATGTGCCTGCGCGGCAATGTAGACGTTCTGACACACAATGGCACACACAATTATTGTCGCAGCACAGCACGCACACGAACCATCTGTTTTCCACCAGATAATTCAAATAAATTGTTCCAATAAATTCAACATACACGCAAGAATTTATTCCTACATTCAACGCACGCAGTTCTCGGCGTGGGCGCTTCCTGTTTTTGCTGCACGAATTCTTTTTTACCTTAACTGCTCACCAAGTTATATTGATGCTTCTGTATTAGAAAAATCATATATTCTTTTCCAATTCTAGCTCTATTTATAAAATACAATAAACAACTGACAAAACCAATCAGTTGTTCGAGTAGTTAATAGTGGTTATAACATCCACGTTTGACTTGAGCACCAATACACCACTCAATGATAAAATGTATCAGGAAATAATCTTCAATTTGCGGCGAAAATTTTTATTTGTGTGGACACCCCTGTATTCTCAGCTGGGAGTTCTCAACGACTCGCCTTTTCAGTTTTTCTATAGAAACCTACGGTGTGAAACACTAAACTCAAAGAGATTTACCACTAAACACTGAATCACTTTTTTTTTTCCTTTTTTTAAGTTTCACTCTACGTACGTTTCGCTAACCGTCATCAGCAGATGAATTAATCTAAAACTAAACTACTACCTGTGATATAGGATACAAGAAAAAATAATCTTTTTTCTTGTATCCTTTTTTTAATACGCTTCATTAGTAGGTAGTACGCTTCCCAGATAATACGTTAACAATTATTCTCATATAAATAGAACATAGTTTAGTTTTAGAATTAGATTAAATTGTCTCCTGATGATGCTAACATGGTTAGCGAAACGTGCGTCGAGAACTGATTTGCTGTTTAGTGGTAAATCTATTTTAGTTTAGACTCTCCTTTTGTTTTACTCGGAGTTCCTGTCCGAGCTCTACCAATGTGCACCAAATATTTTCTTCCAGTTCTTTATCCTCCACTTTTTGTTACCGTTCCGGAGATTCTGCATCATGCGCTAACATTTTTCAATTCGGAATTGCTGGAACCACTTATTACAAGTACTGAACGGGACAATATTATCTCCTAATGCCGCACAAATTAAGACCTGAGTTTCCGCAGCTTTTTTCCGTTCAAAGAAAGCTCCATTGGACTCGCATATTATACTTCGTTTTGAAGCTGATTGATGTCGATTTAAAATAACTACAACTGGAAAAAATTCTAACCTGAATAGATCCTGCAGTCGATGAAATATAAGAGGCCGAGAATTGAGTTGAAAATGTTAATTATTTAGATTTTAAATTAATATTCGCTATCTTCTCCGCAAGGAGGTCGTATTTCTCAATAGAAGACTCGTTGATGAAGGTTACGCCGACTGGGTGGAGTTTGAAGACGTCCCAGCATCCACGGAGCATACCCAAGAAGCAGTCGCGTAATTTTTCCATGACCATAAACAAGAATGCGTCTTTTCCAGTAAAACACTGGAAAATTAAGTTGACAGAATACTGTTCGGCTTACGTTCCTACGTTTTTGAATTATTTTATAATTCGTGTAGTTTATTGAGTTTATTTCGAATGAATTGCTTAAAGTCGGGTAAAAGTAAGTAATGCTTAACATTTAAGTATCTGGTTTTGATACTGGCGTGGAAAATAACAGTCTTATTTCGTTCAAATACCTACCACATCAAGGATTAGGAGCAGGAGCTATCGTGTGTTCTAGTCTTATTTGAATACCCCCCTATATACAGCTCGAGGTTAAACAACACCGTTATTTAATTGTTTTTCTTATGTAATAGTTTTTAGGTAACGACTGATAAGTATGCGTATATCTATGTAGTGTTTTATTGCTATTACAAGTCGTATTTTGATTTACTTATTTTTTTATTTATTAGGTTATGAAATTGTCAGGTTTTTAATTTGCGAGAAAATGATAACAGTCGGAGTTTGTAAAATTCTTCAAAATGTTACAAATAATATATAAATTAAAAACCTCACAATGAGAAATGTGTTAATTCTGAAAAGTATTTACCACGACGAGACGAAATAAACCAGAAACTGAAATATTTTTTTTATCTTGCAATCCGCGTAAAAGTTTTGATCAGATCAGATCAGATCTACTGAACAGGAATAAAATATTTCAATTTCTGGTTTAGTCACACGGTTTGATTCTAAAACTGTTTAAAGCTATATCGTTTTTGTATTTATTAAAAATGCATTGTGAGTTATATATTTAAGTTATTGTGTACATATGTCAGGCCTGAAATAGCCGTTTGTTTTTTTTTACTATTTTAGAGTGATAACTAGTTTATTTCTGTATATTTTTGGGGTTAACCTTGTGAACTGTATATTATGCAAATTGAGCAGAGTAGTAAAACATCAACATTTAGGTTAAAAGGTCTTAGTAAATTTACTTTTTTTCCTGCTTATGTTCATTTCGTTTACACAATTGTGCTGCTTTTTTATCTATTCGTGCGATGTTGTACTGGTCTGCTCCTTAGTTAATTGTTATTAAGTATCATTACGACTTGATATTTGTGTTATGGTAGGTTTTTCTGTAAATATTTAGTCATTTGTAATATAACATATATTTTTGGTTTTTTTCGCCCCCTATTCGTATATTAATAAAAACTGTCTAAAAATCTTTTTTTGTTTTTAATAATTCGATCTGTTTTCCTAAACGCGCCATAAGAAATATAATTTCAATAAATTGTTTTACATCGGCGCGCGCTATGTCGTCCCCCGCTAAAAATACACTCTGATGTATTTTTTCCAAAAATTAATTAAATAATTCAATAAAAAACATGTTTTAACAAATGGCAAAGGTTAATAATTTTAAAAAGAAAATATTAAATTATGTGTTACAATTGCGCGCGTGCACCCCCGCTAAAAATACACTGATCTGTTTTCTCAAACACTCCATAATAAATATAACTAATAAATAATGTGTTTCATCAGCGAGCGCAACTTCGTCCTCCGCTAAAAATACGCTCTAATCTGTTTTCCTAAACGCGCCATAAAACAATAAATTATTTTACATCGACGCACTCAACTTCGTCCCACGCTAAAAATACACTGATCTACTCCAAAAATAAAATAAATAATTCAATAAAAAACATGTCTTGACAAATGGCGAAGGAAAAATATTTTAAAAGAAAATAAATTGTGTTACATTGGCGCGCGCAACTTCGTCCCTCGCAAAAAATACACTCATTTATTTTCCAAACGCCCCAAAAGAACTCTAACTTCAATAGTTGTTTGTGCATTTAAACAAATTTTAACTGAGCAAACGACCAATAGACGAAAGTAAATGCTACAAATAAACAAATCTGAACAAATGGCGAAGGTGTCATAATTTTAAAAAGATAATATATTGTGTTACATCGGCGCGCGCAACTTCTCCCCCGCCAAAAATACACTGGTCTGTTTGCTCAACCCAGTCATAAGAAAGAAGTATAACTTCAATAAATCATGAGTTAGAAATATAACTTCAATAAATTATATGTTACATCAGCGCGCGCATCGTCGTCCCCCTTTAAAAATACACTCTGATCTCGTTCCCAAACGCGTCATAACTTTATAGTTATGACGCGTTTGTTGTTTCTTATTGAAGTTATCTTCAATAAGAAACAAGTCTTGACAAATGGCGAAGGTATATATTTAATAAAAGAAAAACTGTGTTATATCGGCGCGCGCAATTTCGTGTATAACTTCGATAAATTATGTGTTACATCGGCGCGTGCAACTTCGTCCCCCGCTAGAAATACACTCCGATCTATTTTCCTAAACGCGCCTTAAGATCAATAAAAAAAAGTCTAGCTAAATGACGCCTAGCCAAGTTTTTGTAATTTTAAAATGAAAATAATAAATTATGTTATATAGGTGCGAGCAACTTCGTCCCCCGCTAGAAATACACTCCGATCTATTTTCCTAAACGCGCCTTAAGATCAATAAAAAAAAGTCTAGCTAAATGACGCCTAGCCAAGTTTTTGTAATTTTAAAATGAAAATAATAAATTATGTTATATAGGTGCGAGCAACTTCGTCCCCCACTAAAAATACACTCTGATCTATTTTCCCAAACGCGTCATAAGAAGTATAACTTCAATATTTTTTTATGCATTCAAACAAATTTTAACTGAAGATTATTCCAAAGGCTAAAAATTACACCTAAACCAAAAGTTAAGAACGCCAGAATACTCGTTTCTCACCCTAACGGTCTATCTGGGAAAAGAATGAAAAACAATCATTAAAATATTAATTAAATTATTTATTATTTTAAAAAAGACAATTACATAATATATTGCCATATATATTTTATAAATTCTTGCCTGTTACAAATTTAATAAAATATATTGTTTGCCGCAAATAGTCAGAGTATATAAAACATCAATTGCACCATATTTTCCAATAGCAAAAATGATTTCAATCTTAAGTTTATAGGCACCATGGATTAACGTATTAATACGAAATAAAAACTATATGTACAGTTTTCAATGCAAAAGTGTGTTATCACTTTTATTACATTTTGGAGATGGTCACGAAAATCTATTGGATAATTTATCTAAGATAAAAATTGATTTACTATAAAAATAGTTTGATATAAAGATCATCAGTAAAGTTTCTAGTTCCTAATTATCTCCGACATTAACTCCAAACGTCCATTGAAATGCGTTTTTGCGTTTCCATCTTCTTGTGATAGGCTTGGGCTTGTTCTTCGGTCATGTTACCTTTTTCTTGGATTATTCTCAAAATAGCGTTGCGTACGTCCACTGCCATAGATCTAGCATCGCTAGAAAATAAATAGGAAATGATAAAATCTTATTTGAACTTTCACAATATTTTTTATTATTATCACAAATAATATTTTCGGTATCCCTTTCAAAAAAAAAAAATAGTCGACTTTTTTGCCTCAGTCTAATGAACATATCTTTAACTCCGTTCATAACATTATGACTGATATTTTGGGCATGAAACGTGTCGCCGCACGACTGGTTTAGGCAAAACTCAATTTTGCCCAAACGGATCATCGAAAATAGGTCGCTAACAGCATTATTTCCCGAGCTTCTACGGACCTTGAAACGCACCGTAACGAACGACGAGGCATGGGTTTACGAGTACGACTTGCAAACAAGCCAACAATCTTCGGAATGGCGCCTCGAAAACGAGCCGAAACCCAAAAAATCCCAAAAAAGCTCGAAAATCAAGATCGTACTGATAGTTTTCTTCGATTACCGTGGTGTAGTGCACAACGAATTTTTTTCAAATGGACAAAAGGTGAATAAGGAATAATGGTCAGATTTGTGGAAGGACCACGATAATCCACCATAGCACAAAGCCATCGTTGTTCAAGAGTTTTTAGCCACAAAGCACCGTACTTGCCTGATATGGCTCCGTGTTACTTTTTCCTGATCCTAAGCTAGAATTGTCACGTCAAGGAAGGCGTTTTGAGTCATATGAAACCAAAAAAGAAAATTCGCTCAATGGAGCGATAAACAATTTATGGAGAATTGGGTCAAGCAGTGGCATACTTGTATCGTACTCAATGGGGCCGGGTCTACTTTGAAAGCGACAATATAAATTGATTTTTTTTTTGGGGTTTTATTTAAGAATTCCTGGTACTTTTTATATGTGTCACATTTATTTGGTATTTGAAGAAGATGACTTACCCACAAATATAAAGATGTCCATTATTTTCGAAGATGCTCCATATTAAATCCGCGTCATTTTCCAACAAATGCGTAACATATACTTTTTCCGGTTGATCTCTCGAAAACGCCAATTTCAAACTTAACAAACCGCTGTCCGCGTATTTTTCAAATTCTTCTTGGTAAATATAATCTTCAGTTCTTTTTCTGCAGCCGAAGTATAGCACAGTCTGTCCAACCTATAAAAAATTGCGAAATTTTACAACTGTTAAAAAAATCATTCGTAGACCGCTCACTTGTTTTCCTTCCTCTTTAGATGCGTGACGCTCTTGAATGAATCCTCTAAATGGAGCAACACCAGTTCCTGGACCAATCATGATAATGGGAGTTTGTGGTTTGGTCGGTAAGCGGAACTGAGATTTGCGAATAAAAATAGGAACAGTGAATGTCTGATCAGATGTAGGTATTTTCTCTCTTAACCATGTAGTAGCAACACCTGAAACATTATTAGTGATACCACGACACATTATAAAGAAAGGCGATGTTTCCATACCTTTATTAACACGTCCAGTTGGAGTTTTGTATTCCACAACAACAGCAGTAGCATGCACTGTGGTGGGGTAAAGTCTTGGAGATGATGAGATTGAATAATAACGGGGTTGCAAACGTGGTAATAACTCGCAAAGGTGATCAAGAGCAGGCTTACATGATGACATATCTTCAAGAATGTGCACGATATTTCTGTTGTCTTCAATGATCCATTTTTGATACAATGCTTTTCCTGAAATAAAATAGCAATTTTTAACTGGAAGGTGATTTGTGACTACTTTTTATGGGGCTACTTAAAATCCAAAGCTTACATAGACAAACCGCGAACTCTTGCAACTCTTTCCTAAACCATAATACTCGAAAATGAAAGGATTCCTCGTGCTCGAAAGGAGTATAGACGATTTTGCTACCAGTCTACAAGAATGCCTTGGCAGAAATGGACGCCCCTAACTAATGTGATTTTTCGCACCTGACTGTGTTATGTATACTATTGGGTTGATGCATAATTAAATTCGCTGTTTATTTTTACTTTTAACTTGTTGGAATTTGCATTTTTTATTACTTTTTTTTTATAAACTTATCTTTCAGGTTTAGTATTGTTATAATGCGTGTTGGAAATCATGAACATTTACGCCATATTATGCTCCACCACTTCGAGAAAGGATGGAAAGCAACAGAATCCGCGCGCGATATAAATGAACTGTTTGGTGAAAGAACAATTGGTGAGAGAATGGTCCAAAAATGGTTTAAGCGTTTCAAGGATGGTGATACATCGCTTAAAGATGAAGAAGGAAGAGGTCGACCATCGGATTTCCACGATCAGGCACTTCTGGCAGCGGTGGAAGAGGACGAAAGCTTGACAACACGAATGCTGGCAGACGATTTCGATGTCAACCAGTCAACGATTGTCCGTCGTCTCAAACAGCTCGGAAAGGTGTGGAAACTGGATGGATGGGTCCCTCACGAGCTCTCCGACGACAACAAAGCCGATCGCGTTCGAATTTTTACCGATTTGCTGCAGCGAAACGAACAAACACCATTTCTGAATAACCTCGTCACTGGAGACGAATCTTGGCTCCTCTTCAAAAACATCAAAAGAAAGAAGGTTTGCGTATCGCCAGGTGTTTCGCCCAAAGGCATACCGAAAGATGTCCACTGTAAGAAGGCAATGTGATGCGTTTGGTAGGATAGAAGCGGAATCATCCACTGGGAGATCATCTCAAATGGCATTTGCTATTGGTGGAACGAGAATAGTTAGTGGTTTTTTCAATTTTTTTCTCGCATTTTTTGTTTTCTGCAGATGAGCGTCAGCAGTGGCGAATTCCAAACAAACATGGCAAGCGGCAGTTCAACATTAACAGCCACGTCTATCTGGCTCAACTTAACCGCCTTCACGCTGCAATCGAGGCGAAAAGAACGCGCAAAAAAAAAACCACATCCTGTTCCACCACGATAACGCCCGTCCTCATGTTGAGCGTCGTGTCGTCGAATCCATCGCCAATAAGGGATGGGATCTGCTCCCACATACGCCATATTCACCGACTGAAGCACCAACGGACTACCACGTCAACAGGTCGCTGAAAAATTGGCAAAGGAACAAAGTCTACGACGATTTGGATGACTTGGTTGCCGATGTTAAGGCGTGGATCGCCTCCAAGAATCGTGCTTTCTTCGCCCGAGGAATCGACCAACTGCCAAGTAAATGAGAAGCAGTTCTTGAAGTCGATGGTGCTCCAGAATAATAATTTAAACCTGTTTTGGTTAAATATTTGTATTGTTTTTGTTGAATAAAATTTGTTGGAAAAAAAAACGAACTTAATTATGCATCAACCTATTACAATGGCAATATACCACTAATGCATAAAATCAATAAATTTTGATATTTGTTTAAAAATAAGAATGTCCATTTTTTCAAAAACACCATATCTCCCTGCTGAACCCTGTATAAGATCTGTAGAGTCTGATAAGGATCTATTATTATTATACACTGATCCGAAATAAACCATTCAGGATTTAGCCACAAAGCTTGAAACTTCATGATTCAAAATACAACCGTGTTTAAAACAACTGAACCAAGTGCAAAGAGAAGGAATGTGGGAGCCATATGAACTTTCAGTTGAAATCAACATTCATTCGCAGTGCATTTTTGTCCAGATTATATAGAGATCGTTTTCTTTGACACATTTTTACTGGAAGAAAATGAAAACTGGATTCTGTCAATATATCCACATAAAAAACAATGGTTAAGACCAAGACAAACATTTTTACCCACTTCTTGGTCTTCACTTTAAAAAAATGGTACTGCCAATATCGGGGGATTTTAATATTTGACTTTTCAAACTTCTAATCTATTAAATGAACTAAATACTGATCACAATTAAGCAAACTGAAAAGATCAATCAACAAGAAAACATCATATTGGCGAAGGGGAAGGGAATTGTGTTCGACTATAACAATTTAAAGGATTAATTCTTCTACTGGTGTGAAACGCTAGAGATTTACCACTAAACACTAAATCACTTGCTTTTACATTTAACGGTATGCCTTCAGGAAACTGGATCATTCAATGAAGATTCATGAAATTGATCCAAAAGAGATTGTATCATCTCTTGATGTAGACCGGTCAAATTAGAAAAATAGGAGTGAAGGTACATAAATTCGGTAAAAAAAATTGACTCGGGGTCAAAGGTCAAACAAATGGGTTTTTCGGGATTTAAGTATCGAACGAGCTGATGAGTTCTCAGAATATCTTAAAAATCAGAAATCTGTGACAATACACGAAAATTGTCTTAAAAATTATACTCGAAAGGCTTCTATTACTGCAGCTAATAAAATACAACGTGAAGAACAAGAAGCCAGTACAGCTACAGTAAGTCCTCCTCGTACTAGATCACATATAAGTGAATCAGCTTTTGTTTTAAAAAACTATGCTTATTTTGCGGCAAGGAATTGAACGAAGAGTATGAGAGAAGAAAATCCTGGGATTTTCGCCGTCAAATTAGCCAAGTAAATACATTTCAATTCAAAGATTCAATTCTGGAAGTAGCTCGGACTCGTTCCGATGCTATAGCAGAAGCTGTTATTGCGCGAATCGAATTTGAATATGAGTTAGTTGCTGCTGAAGCTAGGTATCACCGTGATTGCTATATTTATTTCATGAAACCTTCCACTGGGGCTAAAGTCGGTTGTCCTAAAGACGACTGTCAGTTCACTTTAAACGAACTAATAAATATTTGCAAAAATACAACTTTAGATCACAGGACGATTAAGCTGCGACTAAAACTAAAGTATGGTGATAAACTTATCATCACTGAAAAATCAGGAGTATCAACATTTATGTGCTTAAGAGAAAATGGATAAAAAAAAGAACGATTCAGAATCCTAGAAGCAGCTGCAGCTATCATTCGCGAAGATATTCAATCCGCAGTGTTTGATAATTCTAACTACCATCCACCAGGTCGCATGTTTGAAGATTTAAACAATAACATCCCAGAGCCGTTGGCATATGTTATGGAACGAGTGATTTTAAAGAATAAACGATAAAATTTAGATCATTTAAAATTAATATGCACAAATATTTGTCATAGTATTAAGTAAGAAGTAATTGAAGATTATGAATCGGACGAATAAATGTTTCTACTGTTTTTTAATTTCCATCGCTTTTATCAATTCCAACCCTTGCTAATATCTGTTATTATGCAATAGTTTCTAATTAAACAGAATCACAACAGGCCTGTGGAATAGGCCTACTGGGGAAACCACGTTAAAAAAAAACGCGCTAAGTACACTACCTCAGAGGTGGCGTGGAAACGTGTGCATATTATGACGCTCACAACTTTTTGAATATCGTTATATCTCAGGAACGGTGGCTCTTTACGAGCTCCTTACTTAATTTTACTACAAAACTTACCGTTTTGACGGAAATCGCGAAAAAAACCATTTTTTTGGCCTTTGACCTCGAGTCAATTTTTTTCCACGTACCACAACGATGGGGGATTTTTAAATGTTATTTTTAATTATGTTTTGAAAAAATTTACTCACTTCCAGTTTGATGTGAATTTATGTGCCTTTGAATGTCTAGATTGGCCGGACTAACGGTTAACGAAACGCGTATCGGGAAATTAAAAATTTAGTCAATAATAATTTTGGAAACTTCGGCGTGAAACACAAAACTCAAAGAGACGTGCCACTAAACACCAAATCACTTTTTTAAACTTCTCGACGTTTCGCTAACGAAATGTTTCAATCAAATTGAATTTGTGTTTAATGGTAAATCTGTTTGAGTTTCGCAAACTATTATATGTTAATTTAATAAACTTAAATTCCTCACAAAACTACTTTGATCTGTTTCTTTTCCACAAAAAAAAATCTACGTAACTACCAAATTAAAATCATTTCTATATAACTACCAAAAAAGGTGAGATTCGGAATTGATTAAATGTACATATGTAAATCACAAAACTGTACCAAACAAAAAATGTATTAAACAAAGTACTAAACTAACTCGAAAGTTCGCGGAGCGGAAATGATAAAATAAGTTTATAGTTGAAAAAATTACTTTATTCTTCGGTATATTCTCCCTTAAGCTCAATATATTTTTTCCAGCTGTTCTCCAATGGATTTATTCCATCTCTGAAGTGATTTTCGGGCAGTCCTTTAAAATACTCATCTCCGTCTACTATAACTTTTTTATTTGATGAAAAACGTTTGCCGCGTAGGAATTTTTGAGGTTTGGGAACAGATGAAAGTCAAGGGGGACCAGATTTGATGAATATGGTGGATGCTCCAACAATTCATAGTTTAACTCCTTCAGTTTGGCCATTGCAACATCTTTGTGACCCAGTGCATTGTCTTGATGAAAAAATGATTTTTTTTCGTCGCTAGACCTGTCTTTTCTATCGAATGTTTGAATCTAATTGACCCAAAACGTTTGAATAACACAGTTCTGTTATTGTTTTACCAGTTTGAAGGTAATCAATAAACAAAATGCCTTTTGCATGACAAAAAACTGATGCCATCCATGCCATACAGTGGTAAACCGTAGTCTCATCCGTAGTTACAAAACGACGTTTAAAATCTATTTTACTCTTTCGAAAAAGATCCAAATGTTGGTTAGGAAGTTTTACTCGAAGTCGTTTTTGATCAGAATTTAATAAATGCGGCACCCATCATTGGGTTTTCTCAAACCCAATTCCTTTTTAAAAATATGAAACACCCATACAGTTGGGAAGTCCATGACGTTAGCCATTTCACTCAAAGTCATCTGTCATCCGTAACTATATCATGTATAAAATTAATTATTTGTTCAGTAGTTGCACTTATTGGACATCCAGAACGAGGATCATCATCCAAGCTTGTATAACCACATTGAAATTCACCTTCCCACTTACAAACCATTGTTTCTGAAGGGCTAGATTCTCCTAATATATTTACCATTTCCCTATGAATGCCCATTGCCTTTAAAGCTTTTTTTACAAAGAATTTAATCACCGCACCATTTTCAATATTTTCCATTTTAAAAAATAACACTGATACATTTGCTTTAAGCTGCTATTTTTGTACGAATAAAATGACAAAACGACTTGAAACTGCACATATGTTCATATCAAGGATGGACCTTAGCTCATTTTAGATGCTTCAAAACAGAATTTTGATATAATTCTAGCCTGGATCCCCGGTCATTCGGGCATAACAGAAAATGAACGTGCTGATAAGTTAGCGGAAATCGGAAGGATTCACTCCACAATTTTTAAAGTGGATAAAATTGACATATACCCAGGTTTTAAACAAGCAATATTTCATCATCATGATTTGTACTGGAGAAACCTTTTTCAAATTAAAAGGAAATGGTATCAATCAGTTCAAGGAATATTTCCTCGTAAGCCACCTTTTGTTGAAATACCCTTTATAGGAAGAAGGCATTTAACAACAATTAGTAGATTAAGATCGGATCATTGTTTGAGTCCCCAACTTTTACACAGAATAGGATGCAGTAATAGAGTAGTGTTGACCTCGACTAACTCTGTTCGTACCAATACAAATGAAGTAATACCTTCATTGGCCAAATAGTGTCAAGGTGGAAGCCATAAAATAGAAGAAGAAGGATGGACATTCAAAATGTAGTAAATTATATAGTTCTTTTCATCAGCATAGTATGTAAACTAACCATACAAAAACTTCGAGGTGATTGAACTTCAAGGTAATGGATTCTATAATGAACTTACCTTCTGGACTAGTACTAGCCATCAATTTCAGTTTCTCTTTCTCAGCAGAATCAGAACAATATTCAGCTAATTCCTTCAAAACGTGCGTTCTTGGATTTTGAGTGATGTCAAGATAATGTGTTAGAGCAGTTCTGTAGCTACAAGGGCACGGGAACGGATGCTTTTTGCTTGATTCCTCATCCGTGTTGATAAGCGAGAAGATGGTGTCAAGATCTTTCTCACAAAGTTTCTCAATCTAAAGAAAAAATATCCTTAAAATACTGTAAATAAAATAAAAAGTTGTTTTTTTACCCTTTTGACAAGATCGGTATTATTTATGGGGTAAACTGCTAAATGGTCTCCTGAATCATATCGCATCTTGGAATCTTCAATATCAAATTCAATGTGCATACAGTTTCTGTCACCTCCTCTAAATAATTCTCTGTTTACGCGAATTTTAGACAAATACGGGTTCTTTGCATCGTACGGCCTGAGAATAAAAGAACAGTAAATATAGGTACGACATTATTAAAATACGGATGCGTACGGTCTCTGATTCTTGAGGGAATGCAATCTGGCCATCTCTCCTGTGTACACACGGTCTGGGGCGTCTTCGTATTCTTCAAGTCTATATTGACGTATGCTAATGTCTTCTCCAGTGGATTCGATTCCGAAGTATTCACAAACCGCCGGCCAAAATTTGTCTTTCCATGTAATAAAATCGTCTTCAATGCTAAAAGAAAAAAAAATCAAATTTGAATAAGAATAATTCTCGGTCGTCTAGATAAATGCGTTTGATGCTGTTACTTGAGGTAGTAATATACACGATGTGTAAATAAAATAATGGGGCTGGTGGTTTAGCGTTCAACCTGGCAACAGAGTTGGTGTACCATATGCAGGGGAGACAGACCAACATCTGAGACGTCTTCAGTGAGTTTGAACTCCCTAGAGTCACTTGGTGATCCGTGGCAAACGTAAATCGTAAACAGAATTTTTCTACTGCGTTCTGAAAATAAGCAAACAATTTCGCGCAACCCGAAAACAAAGATCCAGAGGCGGGAAGGGCACACTAGGACTTCATCACTCAAACTTATTTACTTGTTGGTGTCTTGAAGGAGAATCTCATTCCTCATTAAGTTGGCTTCAGACCGGGGAAATCATGCTGCGATCAAGTATTGAACATAACCCATAACATTGAAGACGGTTTCGAAAACAGAAAGATCGCCGGAGCGGTTTTTGTAGATCTAACAGCCGCTTTTGACACCGTGAATCATGGAGGACTACTAACTAACGCCAATGATCGGAACTCTACTCCATAGCAGAAGATTTGACGTCAGCCTTCAAGGAGGGAACAACAGAGTGTCACCACTCCTTTATAACATTTACACAAACGACCAGCCAATGTCCAATCTCATTAAAAATTACATCAACGCCATTGATTTGACGATGGCGGCACAGGGACGCAGTTTCGGAGAGGTTAAGGGTAAGTTAATGTAAATAAAGGTAAGTAATTAATATAAAAATTTAGGATCTCGGGCATGGTTCTATTCTTATCCACCTCAGAATATGTGGCTCCAGTCTGGATCGGGTCAACACTTGCAAAGCAGGTGGACATGGCACTGGACGAGACCGCACGTATCAAAACGGGATGTCTAAGACCGACCCCAATAACCGAAACATATATCCATTAGCCGGCATAGCGCCGCCCAATATACGCGCGGCAGGCGAAGGGAAAGTGAACCAGGAGACCAATCCCAGACATCTGCTGACAATCCAGCAAGAGCTTTATGAGAAGGACACAAGCCCCGGAAAGGACATCGGCTGCAGACCGTATTGTAAGATGGGAAAACCAGCTAAACCATCCGAAGCCAGGGAGGAGCTGTCACCTGGCAGCAAACGACATTACATAGTGTGGAAAACACTTACCAGGTATGTAAATATGAAACAGGAATTTTTGTATAAAAAATACACGTTTGTTATATGAATATTATAAAAAATATTTTATTCGAAGTATTGCCCATCACTAGCTATACATTTTTCCCACCTGTCTAATAATGTGTGGATGCCACGCCAAAAAAAACTGTTGCTCTCTTGAGACACAACCGTCACCGAGCCATTTTCGTAAGAAGTGAATCGCTGCTCAGCAACTACGTGTCCCATCGATGCAAATAAGTAGTAATCGGACGGAGCCAAGTCTGGTGAGTAAGCCGCATGCGAAAGTATTTCCCAACTAAACGCCTCAATTGTTTCCTCGGCCAGTTTTGCTGTGTATGATGATGCATTATCATGTAGCAAAATCAGTTTGTGTTGCCTTTTTTGATATTCTGATCGTTTTCGACGCAAAACTTGATTCAAATCGATCATTTGTTGTCGGTAGCGTTCAGTATTGACAGTTTCGCCGGGTTTTAGCAGGCTCATAGTAGATCACACCCTTCTGATCCCACCAAACACAGAGCATTGTTTTCCTTTCATAGCGATTTGGCCTTGCAGTCGACGTCGATGGTTCGCTTGGAGTTACCCATGATCTTTTACGCTTAAGATTCTCAAAGTATATCCACTTTTCATCGCCAGTCACAATTTTATAGAGAAATTACTTCCTTTTGTACCTGGCGAGCAGCATTTCGCAAATGGTTTTTCGGTTTTATTTATTTATTTATTTAAATAATAGGGTTATCCAACAGACAGGTGACCTGTCCTATTACAGGATAACACAATTTAACAAAGCTTAACTTATCACTTAAATCTAAAAACTAAACCATTTAATTCCTAAATAATTGCAAGACACAGTATGCAGGTCATAATACAAATAATGAAGTGAACATGCTTTGAGAGCACAGGAAAAAAAAGAGAAGAACAACACGATCATCAATCGCTAAGTATCGCGCAATATCGCCTTAACCCTTCTCTTAAAACTAAGTAAACTGTCAGAAAAAGTATCCAATTCTGGATCAGACAAGCTCAAATTGTTATAAGTTCGGACACATCTAATTAAAGGAGAGTTACTATAATAATTTGACATATAATGGGGAACTCTAAATATTAACCTATTGCGCAGTGAATAGAGGGAAGAGTTGAAAAATATCATACTGTTACAACAAGGAGAGTGAATTAGATTGTTCATTATTTTGTAAATAAAAACAACATCGTACAACCGTCTTCGATCTTCCAACGACTCCACAGCGATCCATAAGTCCTCCACAATATTATCGTAGGATATATAGGATTTTTTTGAATGATTCACGAATTCCCAACAAGACTCCACCGCCGTCCCGCTTGCCCGTCGTTATGGGATTTCTGTCCAATCAAAAGACCGAATATCCCTGAGGAAATAACTCACTGTCCGAAATTTCTGGTTTTAACCACGTTTCTGTTATGCAAATAATATCGTAGTCGGCGTCACAAATTGCTTGGATGAAGTCACCGCATTTTGTTTTTAGGCCTCTGGCATTCTGATAAAAGATAGACACAGCGCGATCAGCCATTGCAGTAAGACAATCTCAAACCGTTTTACAGTTTTATACTTCATGAGAGGACTTAGAGATGAAGATTGTTAAGGTCGATTTCGGATAGGATGCGAGTGGACGAGAGTTTTCCTCTTTCTTGACAAATATCTTGGAGTCCTTCACCCAGCAATACTTGAATTGGAGATCCCTACAGCGTTCCCGAGACTTAGCAAAGATTGACTTGTAGTACGGTGACAGGTGTTCATTTATATATATTCTGGTATCTGCGTCAAATCCCAATTTCTCCGATGCAATATTAGAATTTTTCAAAGCTTTGGCAGCTTTGAGTAGTTGGTTTCTCTTTGCTGGAGATACAAATTTTACCACAATATTTTTAGGTCTTCCAGTGTCTTTGTGCTTTGGAAAACACATTACTCTATGACAGGTTACTACATCAGTTTTATCAATCTCTACATTTATGGCGTCAGCGATTTTTATTACCAAGTCCTGGACGTTTACCCCGCGCCCCTCCGGGACACCGCAAACCTCTATGTTGTTTTCCCGTGTCTGCTCCACTCCACCTTGGCCCGCAAGTCGGCGCACTCCTTCCTAACAGCTACCAGCTCACTCTGAATATTAGCGAACCCTCTCGATACCTTTTTAAAGTGCTCCATCTGCTTGTTGATATCATCCATCTTATCACCGTAGAACTTAACTGAGTCTGTCAGACCAGATTGTTGTTGTTGCACAGACGAAACATCTCTTACGATTGAGTTCACCTTTACGAGAAGCTCCCGCAATAATTCACTACTGTCCGATTTTCTACATTCGTTACAGGACCAAATCACCCCCGAGTCATCGAGCAACTCACCCAAAACCACCTTCCAATTTATTGCACTTTAAGTGAAAAAAGTTTTCCTGCAGTTTTTCATTCGGTTCATATATAACCCATTTTCCCATCTCCTGGGTCTTTCCCATGGCTTTCAAACGTATAGAGACGGCTTCTCGTATTACATTTAATTGATCCGCGAGTCGTTGCGATTGAGCGTCATCCTCATCCAACAATTAGCTGTATTCAAACTTTTTTGGTCTTCCACGTTCTTCGTTTCTCACATTAAAAGCGCCACTTTTGAATGTTGTAAACCACTCAAAGCACTGTGATTTATCAAAAGCTTGCTCGCATTCGATGCGATTCTGCAACAGTTATCTTCAAATGGTAACAGACAATTAATGCTGTGCGCAAATCGTAATTTCCAGACCCAAAATTCAGCATGTACAACGCTATTACAAACTATCCTGTTGTATGAAAGTTGTATTGTTGTGAAAATCTTTGACAAATGTCAACAAGGAAATGGCGCCAATGACGCGGTTTGATGGTAACTACATTGACAGCTGGGGCTATCTATGGGCAAATTCCGGTTTCATATTTACAGACCTGATATACAGGGGGATTATACTGACCGATTGACAGGGGGCGAACAACGATGCAAGAACAATTTACAAAATTGGGGACTGCTACCGAATATTGCGGGTGTCCTGGGTGAATGTGGCGCTGTACAGAACCCCCCAACACCTTCTGATTTGGGTGAATCTGGTCTAATCCCGCACAATGGATGACATTAGGTTAGCAAACGATAAAGCTGTATCGGCTGGAAAAGCATTGTTTGACCGGACACGGAAAGTAAGAACCATAGCCAAAAAAAAAAATCAAAAGCATGCAGATTTGCTACCGATAGGTTCTTGAAATAAAGTTATTCGTATGAGAGCCGCACCCAACTTTCAATTACCGAGTTTTTGTCAAGTAAAAACATCAGTGTAGCCCCGCAGCTTCCTTATTTACCAGACCTGAGTCCTTGAAAATTCACTTCAAAGGACACCTATCTGGGCAATGGTGCCTGCTGGCAATGGGCACTGCTATGAAGAGCGGTCAAACTGTCGTTAGTGCTGAGTGGTTTCCTAAGGCAACCACTTTGAAGGAGACAATGTAGAATTGTAATTATAACCAATTAAAAAATTATACAAAAAATTGTCTCATTACTATATTTACGCACCTCGTATGAAGCAAGATATTTATATTTAATATCTCACAGAACAAAAGAGATATAAGTTTTGAGAATAAAGCAGTCAGGGTCAATGGTATTTATAATATTTAAACTGAAAGGTTTAACAATTAATGAACATGTTATAAAGGGTTGTCCAATAAGAGTGACAGCACTTTTAACCAGTGTTTTAATACCTACGATCTCTCATACTCGAATAATCTTTGGCGCTCTTAAAAAATTTATTTTTTTCTGTATTCTTTTAAATAAACGTTTACCGTCCTAAAAAGAGGTCTTTGAAAAATCCTTGAATGTCATTCGCACCAAAAAAAATTACGGCAATAAAAAACACGTCAAATAATAAAGTGGACTAAACAAAACATTGTCCGACAATTCTATATCATTACGTTTTACGTCATTCAAAAACAGGTTGAAAATATTTACCAACAGGAAAATTTCATGTGTGTTATTTTAATAATTGTTCTTGGTATACTACAATAACAGAAAATCTATATTTACAAATAAGGTTTAAATGTATATATGTTTAAATGTACATATATACACTCGGTATCAAAATATTAGAAACACCATAGAAATTAAATAAAAATTAATATAATTAAGTTCAGAAAATTATTGAAAGAATCGTGCGTTTAGCAGCTCATAATCGATCACACCCTTCTGATCCCACGGATTCGTCCGAGCAAAATAATATGTTAAAATTAGACTGGCCTACTATCTTTCCAGATTTGAATATCATTGAAAATATCTAAATGATGCTTTTAAGACTGGTTTATAGTGAATCAAGTCAATTTACAAATACATAACAAACAATAAAATAGTTAGTTAATTAAACAGTTTTGAGAAACGTCTTCAGATCAACTTAAGAAGTTTTTTTTCTGAGATTTTTCAAAAATTATTAACGCATACATAATTCAGATATTATGACAAGTGTTAAACTTTCTCTAAGAATTGCTTGTTTTTGTTGGCTAAGAACTGTTATTTCGTATCTAAGAGTTGTTATCTAGTTTGCAAGTTAATGAGATTAATCAGCCCATGAATTCGGAAAATACCAGTACTATCCGATCGGACGGTATACTCATTAAAAAAGGCCCAGACGTAAACATAGTGTCAAGAGTAAACAAAACAGAAGCTATTGAACCTAATTCGTATGGGTTTTAATTTAATACATCCAAAATAGGGTTCAACAGACTATTAATTAGCAAGCCATTAAAAAATAATACATAAAAAAGGCAAGTTCTTGTCTGAAAATAACTTTATCGGAAAAGAATACGCTGTTATGAATATTAACAGTGATGATATATAAAAATAGAATACCACTATATTTGATGATTCTAAATTAACAAAAATTCGATGCAATGTCTACACTTTAGCTTCCGCAGCAATCGCTCTTGCAGTCTTTAAATTAATTCGATGCAATGTTTGCACTTTATCTTACTCAGCAATTGCTCTTGCAGCCTTTAAAGGAATTCGATATAATGTTTGCACTTTATCTTCCTCAGCAACTGCTCTAACGGTCTATAAAGGAATTTGATGCAATGTTTGCACTTTAGCTTCCTCGACAATCGCTCTTGCAGCCTTTAAATTAATTCGATGCAATGTTTGCACTTTATCTTACTCAGCAATTGCTCTTGCAGTCTTTAAAGGAATTCGATTTAATGTTTGCACTTTATCTTCCTCAGCAATTGCTCTAACGGTCTATAAAGGAATTTGATGCAATGTTTGCACTTTAGCTTCCTCGACAATCGCTCTTGTAGTCTTTAAATTAATTCGATCTAATGTTTGCACTTTATCTTCCTCAGCAATTGCTCTAACGGTCTATAAAGAAATTTGATGCAATGTTTGCACTTTAGCTTCCTCGACAATCGCTCTTGCAGTCTTTAAATTAATTCGATGCAATGTTTGCACTTTATCTTACTCAGCAATCGCTCTTGCAGTCTTTAAAGGAATTCGATATAATGTTTGCACTTTATCTTCCTCAGCAACTGCTCTTGCAGTCTTTAAAGGAATTCGATTTAATGTTTGCACTTTATCTTCCTCAGCAATTGCTCTAACGGTCTATAAAGGAATTTGATGCAATGTTTGCACTTTAGCTTCCTCGACAATCGCTCTTGCAGTCTTTAAATTAATTCGATCTAATGTTTGCACTTTATCTTCCTCAGCAATTGCTCTAACGGTCTATAAAGGAATTTGATGCAATGTTTGCACTTTAGCTTCCCCGACAATCTGCAATTGCTCTTGCAGTCTTTAAAGGAATTCGATATAATGTTTGCACTTTATCTTCCTCGGCACGTGCTCTTGCACCCTATATATAAAGGAATTTGATTCAATGTTTACACTTCAGCTTACTCAGCTTCAATTTTCATTTACTCAGCTTCGATTCAGCTAGCAATTTTCTTGCAGCCTATAAAGGAATTCGATGCAATGTTTTATGTTTTAGCTTCATCGGTAATTGTTCGTGGAGTCTATAAAGGAATTCGATGTAATGCAATCTTCCTCAGCAATTGCTGTTGCCGTCTTTAAAGGAATTCGATGCAATATTCGCACTTTAGTTTCCTCAGTAATTACCCTTAGCAATTGCCATTGGAGTCTTACAGAAAGGAGATGCAAAATTTGCGCTTTAACTTCATCAGCAATTGTTTTTGCAGTCTTTAAAGAAATGTGATGCAATGTTTGCACTTTATCTTCCTCAGCAATTGCTCTAACGGTATAGAAAGGAATTTGATGGAATGTTTGCAATTTAGCTTCCTCGACAATCACTCTTGCAGTCTTTAAATTAATTCGATGCAATGTTTGCACTTTATCTTACTCAGCAATTGCTCTTGCAGTCTTTAAAGGAATTCGATGCAATATTTACACTTTATCTTCCTCAGCAACTGCTCTTGCAGTCTTTAAATTAATTCGATCTAATGTTGCACTTTATCTTCTTCAGCAATTGCTCTAACGGTCTATAAAGGAATTTGATGCAATGTTTGCACTTTCGCTTCCTCAGCAATTGCTTTTGCAGTCTTTAAAGGAATTCAATGTAATATTTGCACTTTAGGTTCCTCAGTAATTGCCCTTACAGTCTTACAGAACTTCGATACAATGTTAGGACTTAATCATCCTCAACTATTGCCCTTGCAGACTTATAGAAATTCAGTGCAATACTCCAAATGAATAATTTTCTCTTCCTGACTAAGCAGGTGACCTCCTAGTTCCGTATGTCTCGCTGAACCGATTCAACTTAGCAACCGACGAACAATTTCGTTTTAATTGGCGTCCTATGTCCCTATAACTCATCCCGCCTGCGTGTATCGAAAAATCTAACCTTCTTTCTACTGAAAAACTACTTTTTTCCATAATGAATCACAAAGTTTTATTTTTTTCTGCACTGATAAATTGTGATAAAACCTCTAGAGTCCGAAAAAGTAGATATTTACCAATAATTAACTTTTTAAACTGAAACTTTTTCCTTTTCCAATATTTGAACTTGTACCAGGTATGTAAATATGAAACCGGAATTTTTGTATAGAAAAATACAGGTTTATTATATGAAAATGATAAAAAATATCTTATTCGAACTATTGTCCATCGTTAGCTATATATTTTTTCCCACCTGTCTGACAATTTGTGGATGGCATGCCAAAAAACTGTTGCATCTTGGAGGTAAACCAGTCATCTAGCAATTTTCGTAAGAAGTAAAGCTACTCAGCAAGTGCATGTTCCATCGATGCAACGAAGTAGTAATCAGACGGAGCTAAGTCTGGTGATTAAGTCGCATGCGAAAGTATTTCCCAACTAAACGCCTCAATTGTACCCTTGACCAGTTTTGCTGTGTGTGATCATGCATTATCATGTAGCAAAATCAGTTTGTGTTGCCTTTTTTGATATTCTGATCGTTTTCGACGCAAAACTTGATTCAAATCGATCAATTGTTGTCGGTAGCGTTCAGTTTATCATATGTATGTCCAGTTTATGGTTCTGATCCCGCCAAACACACAGCATTGTCTTCCATCCATAGCAATTTGGTCTTGTAGTCGATATCGACGGTTCTCCTGGAGTTACCCATGATCTTTTACGCTTAGAATTCTCAAAATATATCCACTTTTCATCGCCAGTCACAATTTGATGAAGACATGACTTTCTTTCGTACCTGGCGAGCAGCATTTCCCAAGTGGTTTTTCGGTTTTCCTGCTCGCTTTCATTCAGTTTGTGTTGAACTCATTTTCCCATCTTCTGGATCTTACCCATGTCACATTTAATTGATCCGCGAGTTGTTGTTGTTGAATTTGAGTGTCGTCCTCATCGCCTGTCGTCCTCATTCAAAATCGACACTTTTGAATTTTTTAAATCACTCATGTCAACAAGGAAATAGCGCCAATGACGCGTTTTGACGGTAACTACATTAACAGCTAGGACCATCTATGGGCAAATTCTGATTTCATATTTACAGACCTGGTATTTGCAACAAATATTAAAGAATAATAAAACTTAATTATATTTAATTTTTTGAAATTTCTATGCCGTGGGTGGGTCTAACATTTTTAACATTGAGTTTAGTTTCACAACATAGTTTTACTATTTCAGTAACGGTTACAATTATTATGTTTTAAACGTTAAACATACCTAAAAGTGACAATTTTAAACAATTATTCCGAATAAACCAACAGTTGTTACGTGAGTATTCGCAACGTTTCAATCAAGGTCGATATAAGGATTATACTTTAAAATTACGGGACGCAACAATGAACTTTTGCCGACAACGATACACACATTATTTTGTATATTAAAAATATAATTAACATTTAAACAACTCACTTTGCGTCATCATCTCCCAATCCCAACTCGTAAACCCTGGTGGCTCCTAATTCTTCCAATCGTTTATCTACATAAATCGCCACTTCGTTATAATGTTCGTAAGTTTTGTTGCCCAAACCAAATACCTGAAAAGAAGATAACATTAAAAGTATAAAAAGAACATATTGATAATTAAATTATGCTGATTTAATCCACTTTAGAGGTATAGTGCGTTTCAAGATATATCGTTGCAATTAACTCTTAACAACCCCTGCCGTAACGAAACCCGGAAAAGTTGCAAGAAACGTCAACAGAGCCGAGCCTTATCAAATCATAAGTAAAATGATAAAATTACTTTTATACCTGGTTTAGTAGTTTCGAAATATTTTAGTTTAGTTCGCATTATTTTCCTAAACAGTGCAGTTCTATAATTTCGATCGTATTTTTTTATTTTTGCAAACGTGCTAAAAATGTGGCGTTCTTGGCAAGATAATGATCATTGTGTCTTTTAACATCCGATCATTTAACATCCGATACTAAGCAAATTGTTAAAAATGTGTATGGTTCTTTATTGAATAGGAAGCTAAATGTAAATGCAATCGTAGTAGAAAAGTCTTCATTATCGAAAACTCCGTTGTGGCATGGAACTAACCATGAGCATTGGTTAGTTCCTTCAGGACAGCCCCACCCATCACTTACATTGGAGGACATATGTTTCGTTTGTTGGTGGTTAGACTCATCAGGGTACCGACATATGCTCTCTTGCCATGAATAGGGAGTCCCTGTTCACAATCAAACAACCCATATTTTCGCCGACTTTTCGTCATTGGACGCAATCCAAAAAAGTCAAAAAACTCCATATATATATATATATATATATATATATATATATATATATATATATATATATATATATATATTGGATTGGGATATTGGACATTTGCAATTGCAACGCTAAATATACGGACTATGAATACGGAGGCCCGATCGCAAGAACTGTTAATCAAATTTGACAACATACATTGGGATATTGTTGGGCCAAGAGTTAATCAAACTGGAAACAACTGGACACGTATTTTACACTCGAGGTACGAAAAATTGCCGATGTGGCGGAATTGGATTCCTCATCAATCGAAAGCTGAAAGACAGCGTAGTAAAATTTGAAAGTACATCTGAACGACTAGCCTAATGCCTCATTCAGCTGAATAAAAAGTTTAGGGTTCAAATCGTCCAAGCTTATGCACCAACTATAAGCCATAGGGATGAGGAAATTGAGGAATTTTATGATGATGTGGCCCAGCTTTTATACAAGGAGAAATGTAGATACAAAATCCTGAGGGGTGATTTTAATGCCAGAATTGGATCAACAAGAACTGACGAAAATGCAACTAGCCCATATGGAACTGGTGAGCAAGGCAATAGAGGTTATTTTAGTTAATTTTGCTGAAAGACAAGAACTATATATTATGAATTCGTTCTATAAGAAAAATATCACTAGAAAATGGACATGGAAAAGTCTATTTGGGCTCACAAGTGAAATTGAACATCATTACCAACGATAAAACAATATTTACCAATTGTACTGTCCTTAACAATTTTAATGTTGGAGGTGACCGCCGAATGGTACGAGCAAAAATTAGGATTAACTGTCGAAGAGAACGCGAAAGAATGGTAAGTTCAAAGAAGGGAAGAGTGGATTCTGGGAAAATGCTGGAGAGAGGAAACGATTTTGGGATTGCTTTGTCAAACCGGTTTGTTGTGTTACAAGATCCGGAGGAAGTGGAGCTATCAGTTCAATATCAGTTCAAAAATTTCCAGTGAGATCATTGATTTAATGAAGAAAAGGCGGGCAATGAGAAATGCAGAAGTCCATTTGGCAGGGTCGAGTACACTGAGCTCTGAAAAACTATAAGAAAACATATCAGAGAGGACACGCGCCGAATAAACATGCAGCTAGTGCAAAAAACCCTGGAAGAAAACAAAGGAATTAACAAGGCTAAACAGAAGCTGAGAAACAAAAGAACGCAAATATATGCCTTAAGGCGTGAGGATGGCACAGTATGCAGGGCGCGTACGCAAATGTTAGAGGTTATCGGAAAATTTTATTTCCAGTTATATGAAGATCGGGACCAATCAAAGACAACAATACCCACGGAAGAACAAATGCCAGATATCCTAGTTGAAAAGTAACAAATGCTATAGAATCGATGTATAACTGCAACTGTCGAAATGCTAAAAGCTGGTGGTCGGACGTTACATAAAACACTGGCAAAATTATACTCAAAATGCTTCAAAGAATAAAAAGTACCTGACTTATGTAAAAATGCAGAAGTGATCCTTTTACATAAAAAGGGTGTACAGGAAGATTTAAAGAACTACCGTCCAATAAGCCTCCTATCAATAATGTACAAAGTTTTCACTAAGATAATTTCTAAAAGAATATTAAAAAAACTGAATGACGCACAACCAAGAGAACAAGCAGGATTCAGAAGTGGATTCAATACAATGGATCACATCCAGATTGTACGGCAGGCCATAGAAAAGCACAACGAATACTCCATGCCACTGTGCTTGACTTTTATCGACTACGAAAAAGCATTTGATTCCATCTCAAAGCATGCAATTATGAATGCACTGCTTAGCCAAGAGGTAGAAAAAGCATATGTAAACCTATTAAGATCGATATATGATGGAGCTACAGCTACAATTCACCTTGATGATCTTGAAGTGGGAATTAATATAGAACGAGGTGTACGGTAGGGTTACGCAATATCGTCTATTCTTTTCTCGGCTGGCCTTAAAGAAGTATTCCGTCAACTGGATTAGGAACAGGATGGTGTAAAGATCAATGGTGCAAAAACTTAAACCATCTTAGATTTGCAGATGATATCGTTCTCCTTTCACAAGACCCAGAGGAGCTGCAAAAACGCACACAAGAACTGCAAAGGGCTGGCGAACCATTTGGCTTGAAAATAAACCTGAAAAAGAGTCAGGTTGTGTTCAATAACTTCGCTCAGGACAGAAGAATTTCAGATTTAGGAAGGCATTTGGAGATTGTGGACAGCTTTATATATCTTGGGCAAAGGATTTCAATGGAGGGGAATACTGCCCGGGAGGTGGAACGGCGTGTTAAATGTGGCTGGCAGGCATTTGGAAAAGAAAATCTTCGATCAGTGGATTCTACCCGTTATGACATACGGAAGTGAAACCTGGAGACTCATATCGCAATCAATTCAAAAACTTCGGGTGGCACAGAGGGGAATGGAAAGATGTATGCTTGGCATTACCAGACGAGACAGAAAGTCCTGCGCATGGATCAGGGAACAAACGAAAGTATGTGACATCATTGGAAGAGTAAAGCAATTGAAATGGAGGTGGGCGGACCATATAGCGAGGCGATGGGACCGCTTGATCGCAAACGTCCGCGAAGAACACCCAAAGCACGATGGATTGATGACATCGTTAAGTATATTGGACCAGAGTGGCAGAGGAAAGCCCAGGACCGTGAAAGTTGGAAACATGCTGAAAAGGCCTCCTGTAGTGGATCGACACGGGCTGATGGTGATGATGATGATGATGATGATGATGATGATGATGATG
The DNA here is from genome assembly GCA_031761425.1 of Cosmopolites sordidus. Taxonomy (NCBI): domain Eukaryota; kingdom Metazoa; phylum Arthropoda; class Insecta; order Coleoptera; family Curculionidae; genus Cosmopolites; species Cosmopolites sordidus. Next base: position 167,167 of record JARFXV010000991.1, read on the forward strand.
ATGATGATGATGATATATATATATATATATATATATATATATATATATATATATATATATATATATATATATATATATATATATATATATATATATATATATATATATATATATGTATATATATATGTATATATATATATATATATATATATATATATATATATATATATATATATATATATATATTGGATTGGGATATTGGACATTTGACATTGCAACGCTAAATATACGGACTATGAATACGGAGGCCCGATCGCAAGAACTGTTAATCAAATTTGACAACATACATTGGGATATTATTGGGTCAAGAGTTATATATATATATATATATATATATATATATATATATATATATATATATATATATATATATATATATATATATAAAGTTTACAAATAAATTATTTAAAAAAATAAACACTAGATCCATATATGTCATAACCCGATAATGTAGTTAACTTTTCTAATTGTCTATGATATATGGGGAAGAATTTATACAAATTACGACTTGTACAAATCATGACGGTGATCGCCTACGATACAGAACAACTGTTTCATTACATGCCGACTTTATGTTGATTATTTTTAAATGCTTATTAGTTTACGCTATCGAATAACAAAATCGCGAAATATGTTTGGCGTTTGACACAGTGATTCGTGAAACATTAGTACGCGAATTGGACCGTTAGAGGAAATAATAAACACAATTAAAATACTGGGTGACGCAAAAAAGGGACCATGGATTCTAAATAAGCGTAACATCTATGATTTTCAATATAATTATTTTTTAAATATTCAAAAAACAAGGAAATTTCTTCCGTGGTCCACGCAAAAATTTGCCCATTCCTTTAATCGTCATCAAACCCAAACCGGTTTCTGGCCTTAAGCCGTCGTATAAAATACTCAATCTTCACTTATAGCTGTTCCAGAAATTTTAAGTATACAACCAAATTGATCCAGCCTCATTTGCTGTCTAGGCATAAGATTTAGCGTCTAAAATTTGCTCTGGAATGCTCAGTTGAAGCAAATATTGTAATCCGATGAAAAAAAAATTGGTGGGGCTAAACGGCTGGAATTAAACGTCAGTTAGTGAGTGGTTCAACAATGGTTTGAGGTTGTTTTCCTTTCAACGGAATTGGCTTTCTAGTATTTACTTCAGGCAAAACTAATGCTGCTGGATACAGAAAACTTTTAGCAGAGCACATCTTGCACATCGGAGCCGAATTGGATATCGAACATCAAATTTCTAATAAGACAACGCATCGGTAATCACCAGACATTTTATAAAATACTAGTTTGATTGTAATAACGTGAACATTCTAAATTGGCCAGCAAAAATCCTGAATTAAACCCGATAGAAAACCTATGGGGTGACCTCGCAAAAAGAGTTTACACAGACAGCACTTTTTTCGGGGGTTGAGTTAAAGTATCAAGCAGAATCAGGTCTTCCAATCAATTTTGCAATCGTTTCATCCGAAACCGATTGCCGTCCGGCACGCTCTTCATCATGGACGTCTGTACGTACATTTTTAAATTCTCTGCACCACATAATTGATGAAAACTTTCTACAGTCATAGTGCCTCTGGCACACAAAAAACGAATCACAGCACGTAACTTGCATCTGGCGGTAGCGACGAATGGAAGCTTCATCGCTAATGGCTGCCAAACAAAAACTGAGCTCGGAGAGGTGGGGATTTATAGGCGGAAAACCAAGCTACACGCCAGTGCTGCCGGATCTTGCGCTAAAGAGCTCCCTCGCGACTCTAGGAGGCCTTACTTTACGAACAGCCCTGGTATATGAAGTTACTAGTAAGAACTCCACGACTAAAAAATGTTTTATGTTTCAATTAATGTTTTTAGAGAAAATAACTTTATTTATTTGTAGAACTATCTGATAATTATCGCAATTCATCCGTTTATTAAGCTGGGTCCGCACCAATATAAATTTCCGCATGTGTTGAATTTACTGTGCGGTAAAAATATTTGCGACGTAAAATTACCACACGTGCAATTAAATATGTGTTGTGTGTGCTGTACGCTCCTCTCCGTCTGTGTGTGAAGTGGGATGTTTGTAGGTTATGCTTGATTAGGTGACTCCAACAAGCGTCAAGTTCTTTATATTTTTCAGTGTTTATACTTATTTCCTTATTTTCTGTTGTCTATACTTTTCTGTTTTGGTACAAATGCTTCATCCAGTCACGCTTTTTTGTTATTTTTTTTTCTTTTTCTTGATTAAATTGTTCATTATTATGAATGCAGCATAGTGACAATGACTACAATCAGTTACTCAATAAATAATAAATTTCAATATAGCCACGTCACGTAGGTATCTTTTTGAAAGTAAAAAAAATAATTTCACTTCAACAACACGTCCACATACAAATCTTGTGCGCCGCAAATTTCTTTGACGTTCGCGAGAAAACTGTCTACAAATGGTTCGTATGCGAGCTGTTCGGCGAAAATATTTGTGTGTGACCTTGTGTGTGTGTGTGTCAGAGCGTCTACATTGCCACGCATGCACACCACATAAAATACATACCGCCCTCACAACGCAAATTTCTATTGATGTGAACGCAGCTTTAGTTCTTAATGTTTTTACACGCACGTTATGTTAAAAAATATGTATGGTTGTTAAAATAAAGAAAATTGAGAAAAATCCGTTTGTAAAAATACTTTTTTTTAATCACAGTATATAACATTTTTGTTTACTATTTTTAACAGTTGCTGTTTTGAATTTAAATCTTTTTTTTAATCGTTACTCTAGTAAATTATTTTTATTTATTTATGCTTTTTTATATTTAATTATTTGTAGTAAGCGTAATTTATGGAATTTTTCAAAACGAATGTATCATTGTGTTAAGCCGTCAAATGAATTTTGCGATTTTGTTATTCGATAGTGTTAACTAATAAGCATTCAAAACATAATGTTTGCGAGTGATCGAGCAGTTGTTTGTAGAAACGACGACGAGGGTCATGATTTGTACTAGTCCAAATAAAAAAAGTTGTCAAAATGCGTGTATACGAGGTGTGTAAATAAAGTAATGACACGGTGGCATACCGTCGATCTGGTAACACTGTTGGCTTCTCCTTTGGACTGGAGACGACCAACATCTGATGTGTCTTCAGTACAAGTTTGGACTACTTAAAGTCACTTGGTGGTACGTAGCCTGGTAGTCCGAATTTTTTAGTGCGTTCTAAAAATGAGCGACAGCAATTTCGAGAAACGATGCACTATCAAGTTTTGTTTCAAACTTGGACACAGTACAATGGAAAATTTTGCATAATTTTAGCAAACCTATGGAAACAATGTTTTGTTAAGGGTACGGATTTTCAGGTTTTTAAGGCATTCCCAGACGGTGAGACCCGATTGGTTTTGCAAAAGTTTCGGTCGCATTGTGCTCAAATCTGAAACAAAGCGTGATTGCGTATCGTTGCTCGAAATTGTCATTCATTTTCAGAACGCGCAAGAAAAATGCGGTTCACTAAACTCACTTGGTGGTCCGCGAATTACTACGGACTACCAAGTGAGTTTAGTGACCTTGAAAGATCAATGGAACTTTCAATATCGCGTGATTGAGTCCAGTTATAAGGCACTATGTTTGATTTATAATGAAACCATAGCCGTTCTCGAAGAATATAACATTGAACGTCAGTATGAAACGAAACATTTTCAAAATTACTCAAAATATACAGGAAGTTTGCGGAGAGAAAAATTTAAAGCTTTGAAGCGCGAATTGAAATCGTGGCAATCTTTGTTTACGGAAGTCAATACTGAACAAGACGCTGTAACTCGTGCCAGCTTTCGTGTGGCTCTTGTGGAAAACGTGGAAAACCACTCACCGATGGAGAAATGATCAAAGAATGCGTAATTGCAGTAGCCGAAAAAATGTGTCCCGAAAAGGTAAATTTATTTAAAACTGTCATTTTGCCAGCAAACATTGTGGCTCGGAGGGTACAAGACATCTGACTACAAGAACTATCTGACGAAAGTGGTTTTCTCTGGCCTTGGATGAGTCAAAGGATGTGTCAGATACTGTTCAGGTGTTGATTTTTATTCGAGGGGCATATAAAAGCTTTGAAGTGTATGGAGAACTTCTTGATATTAGTATTCACGGCACGACTACTGGGGAAGAGATTTTTAAGAGAGTTGAAAATACCATTAATAAGAACCTTTGATGAAAAGCATCGCCCTCTTACCGAATTACAAAATAGCGAATGGCTGTGGAACTTAGCATTCAATCTCGATTTGACAAAACATATGAACGAACTGAATTTGAGATTTATACACTAATATCAAATCGTTCCGGCAGAAAATAATACAGTTTCAATCACAATAACGTAAAAAATGTTTCACACATTTTAAAACATTCAAGCCACTGAGCAGCTATTGAGACTGAGTTTCCCGTCGATTTTGCAATCGAAGCTTTGAGTGCTTTGAAGATAAATTTTCATATTCGTTTCTCAGACTTTGATGTCATTGCGAATGAAATTAAGATTTTTCAAAGGAATTTTGAAAAATCTGTTTTCGGTACTACTTACTTGTGTGAGAAAGCATTCTCCAAAATGAAGTACACAAAGAATGTTTGCACATCTAAGTTAATCGATGAGCATCTTAAATCTTTTTTAATAAGTGGTACAAGTAAAATTGGTCCACAACTACAAACTATTGTCAGTGGAACATCACAATTACATAACTCTCATTAGTATTTTTTACAAGTGGACACCCCGCGGTTTCATTCGCGTTAATTTAGTTTTTCCGTTCCTGAGGGATTTTCAGGATAAAAATCACATGTGTGATTCAGGATATATACATTTGAAATATCGTCACACACACACAGAGAGAGAGATGGTCAGACATTATATAAAACGCTGGAACGTCGTGTTAAATGTGGCTGGCAGGCTTAACATTGTGTTTAAGAGTAGACTCCCACTTTGACTGAAAAGAAAAGTCTTCGATCAGTGCATTCTACCCGTTATGACATACGGAAGTGAAATTTGAAAACTCACATCGCAATCAATTCAAAAACTTCGAGTAGCACAGAGTTGGAATGGATAGATGTATGCTTGGCATTACAAGACGATACAGAAAGTTCTGCGCATGGATCAGGGAACAAACGAAAGTCTGTGACATCATTGGAAGAATAAAGCAATTGAAATAGAGATGGGCAGGCCATATAGCGAGGCGATGGGACGACAGATGGACCAAGGCAATCCTGGAGTGAATACCGCTTGATCGCAAACGTCCGCGAAGAAGACCGAAAGCACGATGGATTGATGACATCGTTAAGTATATTGGACCAGATTGGCAGAGGAAAGCACAGGACCGTGAAAGTTGAAAACATGCTGAAGAGGCCTTCATCCTGCAGTGGATCGACACGGGCTGATGATGATGATGATGACGATACCCAGCAAGTAAATAAAACCGAGTTATTATCACTCTGTGTTTATTTATCCATCTTATCACAGCAACAATAATAATAATAACCCATTAGCTGTCGCGGCGTAGTTGGCGGGCCGTAGTTGGAGAGCTTTAATTTAGACTATTCAAAATTGACGATTTCGTCTTGAAAGACAAAAAAGGCCCAGGTTAACGGTAAAAATTTAAAGTTGCAAACTCAACAACAAATGGCATAGAGATTAAATGTTGGTCGCCAAAAATTTTGTAAGCGCCTGTACGCTATGGGAAAGATTAAAAAGGCAGGAAAATCGGTACCACATTAGCTGAATGATAGACAGATGGAAAAGCGAAAACCACTATGAGAAGTTTTGCCTTCTCGATATTACAGAAATACTTTTTTTGCATCGTATCGTGACTGGAGGCGAAAAATAGATATATTTCGAGAACCCAAAACGCAGAAAATCATGGGTTGACCCAGAACAATCATCAACATCAAGCGCAAGACCGAATGGTTTTGGAAAGAAGACACTAATTTGCATTTGGTGGGATCAGAGGGTGTCGGGTACCATGGAGCTTCTGAAACCAAGTGAAACAGTTAATACCGTTCGCTAATGTCAACAAATGATCGATTTGAACCATGCGTTGATCGAAAAGCGACCAAGACACATAAAAAATTGTTTTGCAGCACGACAACGCCCCATCACATACGGCAAAAGCGGTGTCAGAGATACTATTTCTGCACTTGACAGAAAACTATTGCCCCACCCGCATTACTCACCAGACTTGGCCTCTTCCGACTACCACTTGTTTTCATCGATGTGTCACGCACTTTTCATGAAACACTTCAACAATTACGGAGACGTCGAAAAGTGGCTTGACGACCGGACCACCTCAAAAGATCTACAGTTTTTCTGGGACATTCACAAATTGCCAGAGATAGGGAAACTGTGTAGCTTGCGATGATTGTTTTTTAAGAAAAATTAAGGATTATTAACCGCCACACCTGATATTCAAAGTGGGAAAATGTAAAACCATTTAAAAGCACACTCGGGAGGGAAGAAAGGCTCAATGAGTATTCTGACGAGGACATAGACCACATTGACGAAGTGGAAACTTATGAAGAAGATTTAAAGGAAAAACCTAACCACATACAGTGAGAAAATCACGATCACGAGCTTGATACTGAAAAAGTCGCCCAGAAAAGGAATAGCAGTTCTGACAAATGTCATAACTGTTATATTAAGAACAGAACAGCCGGAAGCGTGGAGACCTGGTAAAAACAGGAAATTTTCGCAAACTACCGACCCATCGGCCTGAAAGAATGATCGTTCCGGTTCCCCCTAAAAAAAATAACTACAATTGAACCAAGTCACTTTAGGGAGTTCAACTCGTACTGAAGACGCGTCAGATGTTGGTCAGACGGATCAAACGTGTTTATTAAATTATTTTTTCGCAAACGCCATTTCGACCGATTTTTTTATTCCACTTTTTGGAACCTGACAGTTAATAGTTTAAGTGTAATAAAAATATGAAATAACTGGAAAAGACCTTAAGAACAATCATATTTTAAAACGAACAATTGCACAATATTATCAAACTGTCAACAAATATTCATCAACTGAAAAAAAATATCGAAACTATCAGAATTATTGTAAATTTGTATCGCAATTCTGTGCGATATCACGCGCTATAATCTGTCATAACTGTTAATTGAGAACAGAACAGCCGGAAGCGTGGAGACCTGGTAAAAACAGGAGATTTTCGCAAACTACCGACCCATCGGCCTGAAAGAATGATCGTTCCGGTTCCCCAAAAAAAAAATCACTACAATTGAACCAAGTCACTTTAGGGAGTTCAACTCGTACTGAAGACGCGTCAGATGTTGGTCAGACGGATCAAACGTTCGTTTTTTAGTGTTTATTAAATTATTTTTTCGCAAACGCCATTTCGACCGATTTTTTTATTCCACTTTTTGGAACCTGACAGTTAATAGTTTAAGTGTAATAAAAATATGACATAACTGGAAAAGACCTTAAGAACAATCATATTTTAAAACGAACAATTGCACAATATTATCAAACTGTCAACAAATATTCATCAACTGAAAAAAAATATCGAAACTATCAGAATTATTGTAAATTTGTATCGCAATTCTGTGCGATATCACGCGCTATAATCTGTCATAACTGTTAATTGAGAACAGAACAGCCGGAAGCGTGGAGACCTGGTAAAAACAGGAGATTTTCGCAAACTACCGACCCATCGGCCTGAAAGAATGATCGTTCCGGTTCCCCAAAAAAAAAATCACTACAATTGAACCAAGTCACTTTAGGGAGTTCAACTCGTACTGAAGACGCGTCAGATGTTGGTCAGACGGATCAAACGTGTTTATTAAATTATTTTTTCGCAAACGCCATTTCGACCGATTTTTTTATTCCACTTTTTGGAACCTGACAGTTAATAGTTTAAGTGTAATAAAAATATGAAATAACTGGAAAAGACCTTAAGAACAATCATATTTTAAAACGAACAATTGCACAATATTATCAAACTGTCAACAAATATTCATCAACTGAAAAAAAATATCGAAACTATCAGAATTATTGTAAATTTGTATCGCAATTCTGTGCGATATCACGCGCTATAATCTGTCATAACTGTTAATTGAGAACAGAACAGCCGGAAGCGTGGAGACCTGGTAAAAACAGGAGATTTTCGCAAACTACCGACCCATCGGCCTGAAAGAATGATCGTTCCGGTTCCCCAAAAAAAAAATCACTACAATTGAACCAAGTCACTTTAGGGAGTTCAACTCGTACTGAAGACGCGTCAGATGTTGGTCAGACGGATCAAACGTTCGTTTTTTAGTGTTTATTAAATTATTTTTTCGCAAACGCCATTTCGACCGATTTTTTTATTCCACTTTTTGGAACCTGACAGCTAATAGTTTAAGTGTAATAAAAATATGAAATAACTGGAAAAGACCTTAAGAACAATCATATTTTAAAACGAACAATTGCACAATATTATCAAATTGTCAACAAATATTCATCAACTGAAAAAAAATATCGAAACTATCAGAATTATTGTAAATTTGTATCGCAATTCTGTGCGATATCACGCGCTATAATCTGTCATAACTGTTAATTGAGAACAGAACAGCCGGAAGCGTGGAGACCTGGTAAAAACAGGAAATTTTCGCAAACTACCGACCCATCGACCTGAAAGAATGATCGTTCCGGTTCCCAAAAAAAAATCACTACAATTGAACCAAGTCACTTTAGGGAGTTCAACTCGTACTGAAGACGCATCAGATGTTGGTCAGACGGATCAAACGTTCGTTTTTTAGTGTTTATTAAATTATTTTTTCGCAAACGCCATTTCGACCGATTTTTTTATTCCACTTTTTGGAACCTAACAGTTAATAGTTTAAGTGTAATAAAAATATGAAATAACTGGAAAAGAGCTTAAGAACAATCATATTTTAAAACGAACAATTGCACAATATTATCAAAATGTCAACAAATACTCATCAACTAAAAAAAAAATTGAAACTATCAGAATTATTATAAATTTGTATTCGCAATTCTGTGCGATATCACGCGCTATAATCTGTTATTAGCGAGTGCGACATGCATGTCGTGCAAATATTATGCAATGTTGTGAATTTTTTTTTATATTCAGAAGACAACAGAAATGATCCTTAAATAGATCTTTAGTTTATCCACTTTAAACTTAACTAGTACTATTTTATAATATAGAGTTGTTATCCTGACCTCCTCCACAGTAAACCACGTACTAGTTACTTTATAGCTTAGTTAAACAACAAAGGAAGTGGATTTTATGTCTAACGTAATGATTGTAGTGTTAATAAAATAAACAGTGTTAAATAAATAAACAGAAAACTGTAGCAGTATTCAAAAAAATATATCTACATTAAAGTCCCACTAAGTAAATTACATCAAATTTCCCAATATATTATTTGATTAGCTTTAAAGCAAAGTTTTCAGACACATCGAAACAATCCTTGTTTACAAATGAAGCATTCCTCACAAATAGCATATGCTATGAGAAAATGACATAGAAATAAATCAAAAGAATACAAATAAGTATATCAAGATAGACTGAAAAGTTCGTAGGCTAAAGAATAAAAAACGCTGTTTAGTACAGATTTATAGCTCTCTGATAAGTTTGCTACTTCGAAATTAATGTCTGTCAAATTTTAAACCGTTATGTTAACCGATGTTAAGAGCGTGCCACCATATGGAAGCATTTAGAAGCACGCTCGAAAAGCAAGGAAGGTGCAATTAATACCCTGGTGCGGAAACTTATGAAAGTGATTTGTAGGAAAGACCTAACCACAGCCGCAGCGCGAACCGCGAAGAAATTAGAAATCAGAAAAGCACCTGGCAGCGATGGAATCACAAATCTGATGTTCAAGAAATCGCTCCGAAAAAGGAAATAAATGTTATACCCTCAGGAGAAGCATTGGATAAGGGATACCCAGGGGGAATTAAAAGTGTTTTTCCCTTATGAATGATCACGTTGAGAGGATGATTATGAGTGGTGAAAAAATACTATCCCCACTACAGATCCCCCACCATAGCCATCTTAAGATGAGAATACTAATAAAAATATAAGCGATGTAAGTCTAGGGTTTTCGCCACCCAGTGCTGTTGTTGTGTTAGTGTTTTGTCAATATATAAAAACCGTTACATAACCTTTTCGCACAAATAGTGTGTTTGTGTTTCGATCTTGACGCAGTTTCTGGTAAATAAATCAGAAATATTATATTTTCTCTAATATTTTTATTGAAAACTTTGGTTTTTAATTTTTATTTATCGGTTTCCTTCATTTTCTATTTAGCGCAAAATTAAACTAAAATTTATTAAAAATAAATATATTTTTTAAAATAAATCTAAATTATGTAATCAGTATCTGAAAGTATATTAAGTCCCCTTTTAAATGCCGTTGGAAGAAAGTTTTTATCTATTAATTTCGTCTAGATATGATCGTTTGAATAGAACACCTCATTTTAACATTTTTTTTATTCTTGCTGGTTTTTTCGATGCTATTAGGAATAGTATTATTTTTTGGAACATTCTATAAATATAGTCTTTTTCTATACTGATTGAGGTTTAAATTAAAAAAAATATATTAAATTGGATAATTTAATCAAAAGATATTAATAACCAAAGACATACGAGATATGGCATACCCATGTGCTCCTGAATCGGGAAGCATAGAAGTGGTTCTCTTGAGGGTTAAGAACAGAGCATCCGAAAGTGTGGAGACGGGGTAGAGACGAGAAATTTCCGCAAAACTACCGCTCTATCAGCCTCCTCCCTCAAAAACTAATAGTCAAGAGACTAGACAAAAAAAAGATCGACTAAACATAATTCAGCCAGAGAAGTTTGGCTTCAGAAAGAAGCATTTGGCGGAGCAAGAACTAGTAAAATTAGCTGAAATGCTTCCAACGGTGGGAGTGGTATTGCTGGACATAATCAGACCATGTGATAGAGTCTAGCATTTGGTATGGCTGATTTTTAAAATGAACAAAACCGGATATTCAGAAAAAATATGCGAGATAAAATGAAGTTATCTCAAAAAAACCGAACCCCCCAACGTTATCACCAAAGTTATTATTTGCAGACAACACTGCAGTATAAACTAAACAGAATATCGAGAAATGATGATTGGAAAAATACAAATAAATCAACAAAAGCGCCAAGCTATTTTGCTACAAAAGCGAAAACCAGAACTAGAAATTGATGGGAACAAGTACCACGGAGCAAGGAAGCCACATACTTAGGTGTACAGCTTGACTAAAGACTAACACGGAGGAAACATACTGACGAAGCAAGAAATGCTATGAACACACTGTCTCTGCTGTTATGCAGTAAAAGTAAAATGAAGATGCAAATTAAACTACTAATAATTAAAAGAACAGCAACATTATTCAGCAACATTAAGTTCAACTAAAAATTGATGTGTCAGGAGGGTAGCCAATGCACCACCCTATAAAACAAATCAAAGAATACATAGGGCTTTAAAACAGAAACCTCCGCAAACCTTCATAAAAAAGAAACCAGAAAAAACAATAACAGCACCACGAAGTCACCGGGATTGAGAAATAAGAAAACTATTTGATTACGATCCTGGAGAACTCCGAACTCGAAAGTGATAAAAAAATAGATCATAGTTAGCAACGCATTTTAAAGGGAATACATTTTAGCTAAGGAAATAAAAAGGCAAATAAATAAATGCTTTAAATGATAAATTATCTGGCTTTATTAGTTACATTGTGTACTTACTGCATAATTCAGCCCGGTTAAATCCGCATCTCCATTTTGTAGCCATTCGTAAAACTCCATAGCATTATCAGTCGGATCTCCCTCTCCATACGTTGCCATACAAAACACAGCCAATGAATTTGCAATATTTTTTAGGTTGACAAGCTCCTCCTGAAACAATAACAGAACCAATTTAAATAAAATCTTGTAAGCAGTTTATGAAGACATGTCTATAATCTAACAATCTTTATCCTAAACCAAAATGCATTCAGTTAGTTGACAACTGATACTTCAAATATGTTATAAATGTTGTTAACAATGATTTATATCAAACGAAGATATAAAAACAAATATCCAGCTTTTCCTTTCTTTAAACTAGAAGAGATTTACCATTAAAATTCGATCATCACAACTTTTAATCATCTCCTGATGATGCTACCATGGATTTGGTGGTATACTGCATTTCAAGATATATCGTTGACCGATTGGCTGCAATAAACTCTTAACAACCCCTGCCGTAACGAAACCCGGCAAAGTTGCAAGAAACGTAAACAGGGCCGGGCCTAATAAAATAGCAAGTAAGAAGAAAAAATTTACTTTATACCTGGTTTAGTAGTTTCGAAGTATTTTAGTTTAGTTCGCATTATTTTCTTAAACAGTGCAGTTCTACAATTTCGATCGTATTTTTTGTTATTCCAAACGTGCTAAAAATGTGGCGTTCTTGTCAAGATAATGATCATTGTGCCTCCGGTAGTGCAAATTTTAAAAGACAACATTTATCGCCTGATGTTAATCAAATTGTTAAACATGTGTATGTTTATTGAATAGGGGGCTTGATGTAAATGCAGCCGCAGCAGAGACGTCTTCATTAACGAAATTCCGTGGTCTACGAAGATATTGATTGTGACGAAGCCAAAAAAGTCCGTAGTGTTTTGGTAATCACTTTAGTAAGACTTCAATATAGATGAAAAAATAAATAAGCAAAAGATGAAAGGTGGGTATTTTAACAGGATCAGCAGAAACGCAAAAAACAAAGTAACTGTACTCAACACCTGGACCGCTCCAATAATAACCTACACCTTCGGTATTTTAAATTGATCCTCAACACAAGTGAAAGCTCTGGATCGCAAGCTCCGCACTACGTTAACCAAGCATCGGATGTTGCATCCAAACTCTGTTATTGAGAGGTTGTATTTGACTCGTGATAGAGGCGGCAGAGGAATTGTCAGCTTCGAAGCACAGCACAGCAAAAAGAAATAGACGGGTTAATAAAATATTTTCGGTCTAAAGATCTCCCATTCTTCAAAAACTTTATTGGGTATGATGTGACTCTCTCACCTCTAATTTTAGTTATGGTACAACCTAGCTATAAAAATATTAAAAAAGAGGTAAAAAATCAGTGGCAAAGAAAACCCATTCATGGAAGGTTTTATAACAACCTAAATCAAAAAGACGCAGACCTCAGAGCCAGCAACACCTATCTTATCTCTGGATATCTGTTCCCTGAAACAGAGGGAGCTTTAATGGCAATCCAAGATCAAGTCCCTACTAGATATTACAAGAAGCATATCATGAAATAACTCCTAAGCACAACAAAATGCCGGTTATGCAACAAAGAAGAAGAAACTGTTCAACATCTCATTTCATCTTGCTCCTATTCAGCTCCAACTGCTTACTTAAGCAGACATGACAACATGGGGAAAGTGATCCACTTCAAGATAGCTCAGACAGCCGGTCTAGTAAACCAAGAGTTGCCTCCTTATAAATATCAACCGCAACCCGTTATTGAAAACACCTCAATAAAAATATTATGGGATACATCTCTAATAACCGATCGTAGTGTGGTGCACGACAGGCCAGACATGGTGGTTGTGGATAAGGAAAACAAGATATGTCATATCATTGATTTCTCTATCCCCCTGGACAAAAATCTGAATAAGGCATATAAACAAAAAGTACAAAAATACCAAGAACTAGCTGATGAAATTCGAGATATTTGGCATATGAAAAGAGTTACTGTTAAACCTTTTATAATATCCGCGAATGGCCTAGTGCATAAACTATCATTGCTGCACTTAAATGATCTTCAAGTAGTATTCAATACCATAAATTGGATGCAGAAGGCCGTCACAACTCGGAACAACAGCAATTATCCGTCGAACTCTTTCGACTTCATCTTGAGCAATCCGACGACAAAAGGATAGACCACAGAAATGTGTGAAAAAAAATAAAATCATAATTTAATAATATTTTATTTTTCTCAAAAGTATTCAGAAGTTAAACCACTCCGACTCTGGCGCCTTTTAAAAAACTAGGAATATTTTTATTGACATTTATTGGGGCAATTAACATTTCGCCGAAGGGCAACGAAATATCTTGAAAGGGATTTAGATCTACTCGAGATTAAAAATTGGCTTCTTTAAATACCTTTTTCTCGCACTGTATTTATTTGTGATATTACATTTAATTACGTCCGTACATAAACAATTTAAGAAAACATGTACATAGACGTTTTTCGTAGGAAGCAATTTTCTACAATAAACAGTTACTTGGAATTTATAACATGCATATTTCTTATAATTATTTTTATTATCCCACATCTTGAATTTTATTTACATTTGTTTTCCTGTAATGGAAAGTCGTACTAATGTTCATAAATAATAGAAAACAAATTAAAATTATAAATAAATGTCTTGTACTTCATTACGCATTAGTTATTACCGTAAAATGCATTAAATGAAAAGTAAAGAAACACCCTAACAATAATATTTATAGTAAGAGAATGTGTTTCATTTTTATTAGTGTTTCATGGTACTAAAATTTTCTTTGATGGAAAAATGTTTTTTTTTTAAATATTTATTTAATTTTGTAACCATAACTTCAATGTTCAATGTATCTGTAAAGATCTTTTCTGTTCTAACACATAAGAAAAATTACCATAAGAATACGATATTTAATAATAGAATGTTTTATTTTTAGCCCTGCTTTATTTATAGTATACCATTGATGGAAAAAACTATTGAACAGTAAACATATTGTAACTAATTTTGTATTATAAATAAAATTTTACCTTGGTTCGAATGAAACAACTCATTTTTGTTTCGTTATTTCTAAGACCGCATTAATTTTAGAAAATGAATTTACTAAGCATTTAAAGGGAATACATGGTATTAGTTTGAATATAAACAATTACTTTAATCAAAATAATACGTCAATGAGATATTTTAGAAAAAAATAAGAGCAATTTTTATAACAAATCATAAAAAAAACTAAAAGGATGGCGTGTTCTTGGCATGGAGTCGAATCTGTCTGAATTTCTTTCTACTATGTTTTCTTGTTTGCTATTTTTTTACAAGCACGATGTTTTAACACTTTCCAAAGGTTCTCGATCGGATTTAAATCCGAGGGCCATAAAGGCTACTCTAACACTAATGTGTTTTAAGTAATGTCTGAATGATTGTTCATATATTTTTTTCTTTATTTGGGGTTTTCACCACGATATAAAACTCAAAAAATATTAAAATATCTGTTCTGATGTAAATAAAGAATCACTGGGTAAAAACAAAAAACCAAACGGAGACCAATTTCTTAGTGATTCTTTTTTATAATAAATTTGCCTAACAAACAAAATTATAAAAATATAAAAATGTTCTAAAAAAATATACACACTTTAACGTTAACGTTTCGAGAGGTATTCTCTTCCCGTTTCTAAAAAACGAATCCAAAAATAAATTATATTAATTTCTATAAATTCTGAAAAGATAGGAAGAAAATATAAATTCTGAAAAGATAAAAAGAATTTATAGAAATTAATATAATTTATTTTTAGACTCGTTTTGAAAACGGGAGGAGAATACTTCCCGAAACGTTAACGTTAAAAGTTTGTATATTTTTTTTAGAACATTTTTATATTTTTAAAATTTTGTTCGTTAGGCAAATTTATTACAAAAAAAGAATCACTGAGAAATTTTTACCCAGTGATTCTTTATTTACATAAGATCAGATATTTTTAATATTTTTTGAGTTTTAGATGGTGGCGAAAACCCTAATAAAGAAAAAAATATCTAACGGTCTAGATGTCTCGCCTATACAGAATTTGCCACATTCGCAGGGAATTTATAAACCACATTTTTGCTATTTTGTTGTGTTGTTCGATTTAGTTTTTGTTAATAGAGATCTAAGAGTATTTTTTATTTTAAATTTCGTTCTTATGTTGTATTTATTTCCTACTCTTTTAATTGTGTTAGAAATACCGTGGTTGTAAGGAATTGTGAGGTGAATTGTTTGAGAGTTATTATTATTGTTATTAATAACTTGTCTGTTTTGTCTGGTATCAAAAGTTTTAAACGATTTATCTATAAAATTTTTTGGGTAATTGTTTTTTATTAAAATGTCTTTTTGGTGATTTGTTTCTTTTTGTAGTGTATCACTGTCGGTACAAACAAGTTTTGCTCTGTCATATAAACTTTTAATTACTCCTATTTTGACCGATTTTGGAGTGATTGGAAAAGAAATTGAGATACCTATCTGCGCGTGTCGGTTTTCTGTAAACTGTAGTTTTTAATGTGTTGTTTTGTTTTAATATTCAAGTGTCGAGGAATGGCAATTTATTCTCCTTCTCCATCTCTAAAGTAAACTTAATTGTAGGCTCTCGAGAATTTATATCTTGTAAAAAAATTATTTGGATCGTCAATGCTATGTTGCCATATAGCAAAAATATCAAAATATCTAAGCCATATTATTGGCTTTTTAAGAGATTTATTTAATATGTCATTCTAATTAATACATATTTACTTCCTACCTTTTCAGAATTTATAGAAATTAATATAATTTATTTTTAGATGATTCGTTTTGAAAGCGGGAGGAGAATACTTCCCGATACGTTAACGTTAAAAGTTTGTATATTTTCTAAATTTCGTTCGTTAGGCAAATTTATTACAAAAAAGAATCACTGAGAAATTTGTCTCCGTTTGGTTTTTTGTTTTTACCCAGATTAAACAGATTTTTTTTGAGTTTTAGATAGTAGCAAAAAACCCAAATAAAGAAAAAGTTAAAGAAAGTTAATGAAGAAGTTTTCGTTTGGGCTGCATTTACATTAAGTCCTACCGGAGGCACAATGATCATTATCCTGCCAAGAACGCCCCATTTTTAGCTCGTTTGGATTAACAAAAAATACGATCGAAATTATAAAACATTTCGAAACTACTAAACCAGGTACAAAATTATTTTTACATTTTTACCTGTTATTTTAATAGGCCCGGCCCTGTTTACGTTTGTTGCAACTTTGCCGGCTTTCGTTATGACAGGGGTTGTTAAGAGTTTATTGCAGCCAATCGGTCAATGATATGTGTTGAACTGACTACACGTGGATTGAATTATTCATTAATACGTCTTCTTACATACAATTTGCCATCAGACCAAGTAAATTAATGTTGGTTTCGTTGCTGAATGTTTTTCCAGTTACGTTGAAAATCTTCAATCCTCGAAAATTTTTTTATACTCTGTGTTGGGTAATGCCACCAGAGCCGTCTTCGATTTTTCCATAACCTCCTTTCGGCTGATAAAACGCATTCCTCCTAGTGGTTTTCTGACTCGATTGAACAGAAATAAGTCGCAGGGAGCCAAATCAGGTGAATTCGGTGACTGTTAGATGGTATTCGTTCCGTTCTTGCATTATCGTGGTGCAAAATCCAGGAGTTGGTTGCCCAGAAATTCTTTTTTTTTGGCGTATTGCTTCACGCAAATTTCTTCAAAATTCAAAATTTAAAACATTGGCAGTTTGACAGTATTGTTGCGAAATATTATATTTACAAAAAATATCACTATTTAAATATTAGCAGCGCCATCTCTAGCCTAGGTACCTATCATACTTCTCATATGGCCCTCGTATCAATGGAAAAAAAAATTAAATCATATGTTAACTTTTTCTCTTCTCAGAAACTGTACATTATCCAAATGAATTTGTAGTCTTTAGATTAGATGATTTAGAGATGTATCGTTTCATTTAAAATCACAATATTCACAATGAATATAACGGCGGTGAAAGTGAATTAATTTGAACGACGTTATTTTCAAAATGTATTGCCATCATTTGTTCCTCAAGATAAAATAAAAATGATCGAATTATCACTTGTACTTATCATTTTCTCATTTTACAGTTGAGTCACTCTCATTGAAAACTGATAAATTAGTTGCAAAATATTTAGATTGTGTCCCGTCATATCGATTTATAGTACCTGTGTGTATTAAGTTGCTATATGTTATCAATGTGACTAACATGTGGTATTAGCATAATGAATACTACTTAAACATTATTTTCGAGACATCATAGTGGGAATTTCATATACGTACGAACACTTAATAATTCATGATATAAATATCTACAATAAATAAATTTTATATCTATGTCTTAGTAGCATTTTTATATTTTAAATTAACTGAATCATTTTAGTGTATATACGGAAAAAAAGTATGATCAACGACCAATAGATGTTTAAAGTGAAGCCTCCTCTTTCAAATGCAGTACCTCTCGCTTCTTCAAACAAATCCGTATGACCGTAGCCTTCGTTCGCATTATACTTGTTTTTTTGTTTCGCCGGAAAAATGTTCACAGTAACAATAGAGCAACGAATGTGATCCCTGAAGGTCAAACTGGTTCTTACTGAACTCCGTGAGATAATAAGGAATAAACGACTCGAATTGTGGAAGGACAAGTCATGAGTTCTCCACCAAGACAATGCGCCGGCGCATTCCGCTTTGTCTACCAAGAGGTTTCTACCCAAGTACAGCATCTGTGTTAAACCATTCGCCTTATTCGTCGGATCTTGCGCCGTGCGACTTCTATATGTTTCCTACGATGACATCTGCATTAAAAAGAACAAGATTTGACTCCGTTGAAGCTGTGAAGGAGAAAATGGCACGCGTTCTGAAGGAGCTGACCCAAGAAGATTTCCAGTACTGTTTCGAACAATAGAAGATTCGCATGGAGCGTTGTAAGAACAGAGGAGGGGTGTATATTGAAGATGATAATAAATGAATATGTATGAAATCAAAATAAAATGTTTTACAGCGTCAGTCTCGTTATTTAATAGTCATACCTCGTATATCGGAAAAAATAACAGATCTTTTAAATTAATAAAAAAACTACTAGCGCCCAATTAACCGTGGTGTCTAAGGCCTTACGATACGACAGTTAATGTGGAGCGGATTCGATTCCTGTACTAAGCAAACAAGTTTTTTTTTAATTCTTGTGAATGTTTCTAGGCAAAAATGTAAAATCTGACAAGGAATCACCCCTCAGTCACGCCAGTTCGAAGCTGGGTAAGGCCGGATGCCTTCTGAGAGGTTTTCTACGTTGGTCAATCGTCAGTCGACATGCTTCTCGAGATACTTACGGTTAAGCACAAAACCAAGGGTTGATAGCCTGAGGGGAGTGCTGACCGTGGTTCGGAACCCACGTTAAAGTGTAGGTCCAGTCGCTAAACAGCCTTCTTAGTTGCTGATGCGTCTCCAACCCCAAATTTACTTTACTAGTTTTTTGACACGAATTTTGTAATGATATTTGATTGTACTTATCTACTCTCATTGCAAAAACAATGAAATTTCTTTCCAATTACACTCAGTTTTTTGTAACAGTTACATATTCAATTTCACTGCACATACATGTTTATGTTTCAATAACGTCATTTCTGAAGTTAGATAGATATCATGCAACAAATTTAAATTTATTCATATCGTTAAGGGTGTAAATATGCCATGAAAGTGTTTAATCACCCGGATAGTTTTTGTTGTGTGTATGTAGAACTGAATTTTACCTCTCAGCGTCGAAATTTCACACCTTTAGTAACCGAACATTATTTGAAATATTCAAAAAACAAGAAAAAAAAATGTTTCCTATGCTCCACGTAAAATTCTCAATCCTTCAGACGCCATCAAATGCCAACAAGCATCTCCGAGACCGGTTTCTGGCCTTAAGTCGTCATCAGTCGGGCTACGAGTTGTACGTACTGGGCTGGGAATTGAAAAGGGGCCTACCGGAAGCTAAGTACTCGCGAAAATCATAAATATGGTGTATAAGTGGATAATTATGTAAGTGTAAGTTTATTTTCGTACATTTTTATAAAAATATATATTTGAATGTCACAAAGAAACCTGACGTGTTAATTTTTTTTATTGTTAGGTGACAAAAAAAAGTTTGAATTTTGTAGACCAGTGTTATTAGACTACAAGATAAAATGATAATAATTAAAAGACTTGGTATTTGTTTCACAATATATTCAAGATATTCTCTAACATATTTCGGCCTCGCGACCATTCTCAAAGAGAGTTATGTATAAACTAAACTAAAGTTTCAAAGTGCTGTCTAATGGAAGTCGATTTTTTCATCTCGTTAAATTTATTACACTATCAATAATTGGAGTATTTCCGAAGTCTAGCTGGGTGTTTGTTAGGTTTTTGCCGTCGTATATGGCTTTTTTAATTTCGATTCCGATTCGATTCGATTCGTATATGGCTTTTTTAATTTCGAATCGAATCGGAATCGAAATTAAAAAAGCCATATACGACGGCAAAAACCTAACAAACACCCAGCTAGACTTCGGAAATACTCCAATTATTGATAGTGTAATAAATTTAACGAGATGAAAAAACCGACTTCCATTAGACAGCACTTTGAAACTTTAGTTTAGTTTATACATAACTCTCTTTGAGAATGGTCGCGAGGCCGAAACATGTTAGAGAATATCTTGAATATATTGTGAAACAAATACCAAGTGTTTTAATTATTATCATTGTTACTATGTTTCACCAAGAGCCAACCGCGCAATCAATCAAAACAAGATAAAATGATGACTTACCATATCACATTCCTCTGGATCAGCAACCATTCCCTTCATTCGATACCGAACTCCTTCTTTGGCGAGTCGACCTGCGAACTCCTCCCCGGTACCAGTTTGACTTCCATAAAATACAACCAGACTCCTTCCGGACGACTGCAATTTCTTGACGAACGAGTTATCTGTGCTGTTTTGCATCGTGAGTGACGTGGGTCTAGAAGAAGGGGAATCCAATTCATATTTTACCACACACAGCTCAATTCCTAACTTACTGAATTGTGTATGATTTGCCATTGCTGAAGCTGTTCACTTTTTTGTTGTTTCTTCTTACGAGCCACCAACTTACACCGCCGATGATCAGTGCCAATAATATTATGTCTACGGTTCCGAAAAGCGATTCTTCAATTTCGATTTGTTGGGTACCTACGTCGGCTTTGGTCTCCTCCATAATTAACCCCTGTAAAAAATATAACAATACATGAAAAACGGACAGTGAATCGACTAAATGCTAATTTCATCATGTCCACGAAATATCTAATTATGTCATAAGTTCTGTCCCTAATTAGTTTCAATACTGGAACTAACACCTTGATCTATTGGCTGCAGAACGGGCATAAAATTTGGTGGGAAAAATTCAGTTAACACGCAATAATAGTCCGGTCAAATTAGATAGAAAAATAAGCGTGAGTAAAATTGTTCAAAACATAATTGACTATAACAAAACATAAAATTGACTCGAGGTCAAAGATCAAAAAAATGGGGTTTTTGCTATTTTCATCAAAACGGTATCGTAAAATAACCTCAGACAAAAATTGTAGACCATAAAATAATCTATAAAAAAAGATATCACTAATTTTTTTCCTAAGAGCCACCGTTCCTGAGATATAACGATTTAAAAAGTTGTAAGCGTCATAATATGCATAAGTATGTCACGAATATACATCTCTGTAGCTGTAATATAAGTAAAAATATTTTTCTATCGGTGATTGTAACTTACATTTAAAATATAAAATATACATAAGTATAACTATGAGAAAATCAGGTCAAATGAAACCCAGTCCTTTATTTTATACACCAGTATTACTGCAGCATTTCAAGATGAAATAAAGAAATATTTTGAATATGAATTGGCTCCTGAATGATTGCACGACAAATATTAAAGCAGCAGAACAACGTCGTCGAACTTTAGCAACATATTCATCTTCCGATATTTTATTTGATGAACTCATGATAGTTCCTACCAGTCAACAGACATTTCTTGCAAATACTCACAAGTCTCGGTTCATTTCAATGTTGAAAGAAAAGTTTACTGCTGAAAATATATTGGTTAAACAAGCTAATAACGATGCCGATGTACTGATTATTGAAACAGCAATAGAGCAATTTAATTTGACAAATGCAACTATTGTTGTTGGTGAAGATGTAGACTTACTCGTATTACTCACCGCTCGAAACTATTTTCTCTTTAAAACCAGAAAAAGCTAAAAATCGATCGGAAATATATTCATGAAAAAGTTTATCAACTTTTGCAAAGTGTCAAAATCATGTACTATTTTGATACGACATCTGCATTTTACAGGAGGGGTAAAACAACATTCTTTAGAATGTTTGAAAAACAAGATTTAGTTCAATGTGCTGAAGTTTTTTAAACAAGTAATTCAACTCTACAAGAAATTATCACCAACGGAATTCGCTTTCTTCTTTCTATGTATGGAGCTCCTAAGAAAACTACCTCGAAAAAAAAACAACTAAAAACAACTAAACAACAAAACAAACAACTAAAAACACTCGAAATAAAAAACAAGTGTAATTAGCTTGTCTTCCTCCAAGCTCAGTTGCTGCTCATCAACATCTTTTTCATGTATATTACCAAGTTCAAGTGTGGCTTGGTTATCAGCTAGACCCAAAAGACTGGGGTTGGAAGTTGGCCGACAATACATTAGAACCAATTCAGACTTCACTCGCACCTGCGCCGGAAAAACTGCTAAACACGATTTTTGGCAACCGTAAAAAAGGATGCAGTGCTAAATGTGGTTGCAAAAAAGTTAGACTGTTTTGGTCTCTGGCATGTACGAATTGTCAAGGCCAGTCGTGTTCTAATATTGAATCACCAACAGTAGAGGATTCGTTTGCTACCAACGAAGAGACATGCGATACATCGTTACTGACGCAATTCACTTACACCCAGGATGAAGAAGAAGAAGAAGAAGAAGAAGAAGGAGAAGAAGAAGAAGAAGAAGAAGAAGAAGAAGAAGAAGAAGAAGAAGAAGAAGAAGAAGAACAAGAAGTAATTGAAGATTATGAATCGGACGAACAAATATCGGACGAAGAAGAAAAATAAGAAGAAGACTAAGAAGAAGAAGAAGAAGAAGAAGAAGAAGAAGAAGAGGAGGAAGAATATCAAGAAGAAGGAGAACAGAAAGAAGATCAAGAAGAAGAACAACAAGAAGTAATTGAAGATTATGAATCGGACGAATAAATGTTTCTACTGGTTTTTAATTTCCATCGCTTTTATCAATTCCAACCCTTGCTAATATCTGTTATTATGCAATAGTTTGCAATTGAACAGAATCACAACAGACCTGTGGAATAGGCTTACTGGGGAAACCACGTTAAAAAAAACGCGGTAAGTACACTACCTCAGAGGGGGAGTGGAAACGTGTGCATATTATGACGCTTACAACTTTTTGAATCGTTATATCTCAGGAACGGTGGCTCTTAGAAAAAAAATTATTGATACTTTTTTTATAGATAATTTTTGTCTAAGGTAATTTTACGATAAAACTTACCGTTTTGATGAAAATCGCGAAACTTTGACCTCGAGTCAATTTCTTTCCACGTACCGCTACGATGGGGAATTTTGAAATTATTTTTAATTATGTTTTGAACAATTTTACTCACTTCCAACTTGATGTGAATTTATGTACCTTTGAATGTCTAGATTGACCGGACTATAATATGTGCCTATTTTTTCTTATCAGTTGTTTGTCTGATGATCTTAATTCACTTTCGAAAATATCAGCGGTCTTCCACGTTCGCTGTATAATTAAATAATAGTTTTTTTTACGTTTTCCAAATACCTGGGTTTGTTAAATTTGCCAAATAACTAAAAGTTTGCGTTTTTCAGTTCCGGTTATGTTTGCGCCCACAAGAACGGTTATTCGTTCCTTCGATAATTTTCCCCCGATACATTTTTCACCCTTAAAACTCATTGTAGGATCTGGTGAAAGTTTGTAAAAAAGACCAAATTCATCGGCGTGATTCTTAATGCTTTAAAAATTGTTTTAACAATATGCATTAGTTTCTTTGCAGATTATTCGTTAAATAATAATTTTCACTACACATGTATTTATTCATATTTGCCTTGATCGTTTCATATTCATTCTTATTATAGGTTTTCGATTAGTGACTAAATCTTTACTTTTGTTTTCTTAAATACTTTTCTTTTTTGGTCCTTACAAAGGATTTACAAAGGAAATGATTTTGGTTTCAAATGATGCGGAGAATTATCAATACTTCAAACGACTGCTTCAATAGCACCAGAAGAAAAATGTCTCAAACAAACAAAAATCTCCAGTGAGACCATTGATTTAATGAAGAAACGGCGAGCAATGAGAAATGCAGGTAGTCCTTTTAGCACGATCGAGTACACTGAGCTCTGCAAAACTATAAGAAAACGCATCAGAGAGGACACGTGCCGATTCAATATGCAGCTAGTGCAAAAAACCCTAGAAGAAAACAAAGGAATTAACAAAGCTAAACAGAAGCTGAGAAACAAAAGAACGCAAATATATGCCTTAAAGCGAGAGGATGGCAGAGTGTGCAGGGAGCGTACCCAAATGTTAGAGATTGTCAGAAAATTTTATTCCCAGTTATATGAAGATCAGAACCAATCAAAGACAACAGTACCCACGGAAGAACAAATGCCAGATATCCTAGTGGAGGAAGTAACAAATGCTATAGAATCGATGAAAAACGGCAAGGCTCCAGGAAAGGACAGTGTAACTGTCGAAATGCTAAAAGCTAGTGGTCGGACGTTACATAAAACACTGGCAAAATTGTACTCAAAATGCCTCAAATAACAAAAAGAACCTGACTTATGGAAAAATGCATAAATAATCCTTTTACATAAAAAAGGAGCACAGGAAGATTTAAAGAACTACCGTCCAATAAGTCTCCTATCAGTAATGTACAAAGTTTTCTCTAAGATAATTTCTAAAAGAATATTAAAAAAACTGAATGACGCACAACCAAGAGAACAAGCAGGATTTAGAAGTGGATTCAGTACAATGGATCACATCCAGGTTGTACACCAGGTCATAGAAAGGCACAACGAATACACCATGCCACTGTGCTTGGCTTTTATCGACTACGAAAAAGCATTTGATTCAATCTCAAAGCATGCGATAATGGATGCACTGCTTAGCCAAGGTGTAGAGAGAGCCTATGTAAACCTATTAGAATCGATGTATGATGGAGCTACAGCCACAATTCACCTTGATGATCTTGAAGTGGGAATTAATATAGAACGAGGTGTACGGCAGGGTTACGTAATATCGTCTATTTTTTTCTCGGCTGGCCTTGAAGAAGTATTCCGTCAACTGGATTAGGAACAGGATGGTGTAAAGATCAATGGTGTAAAAACTTAAACCATCTTAGATTTGCAGATGATATTATTCTCATTTCACAAGACCCAGAGGAGCTGCAAAGACGCATACAAGAACTGCAAAGGGCTGGCGAACCATTTAGCTTGAAAATAAACCTGAAAAAGAGTCAGGTTATGTTCAATAACTTCGCTCAGGACAGAAGAATTTCAGTTTTAGGAACGGATTTAGAGATTGTGGACAGCTTTATATATCTTGGACAGAGAATTTCAATGGAGGGAAATACCGCCTGGGAGGTGGAACGGCGTGTTAAATGTGGCTGGCAGGCATTTGGTAGGCTCAACATAGTGTTTAAGAGCAGACTCCCACTTTACCTGAAAAGAAAAGTCTTCGATCAGTGCGTTCTACCCGTTATTACATACGGAAGTGAAACCTGGACACTCACATCGCAATCAATTCAAAAACTTCGGATGGCACAGAGAGGAATGGAAAGATGTATGCTTGGCATAACAAGACGAGACAGAAAGTTCTGTGCATGGATCAGGGAACAAACAAAAGTCTGTGACATCATTGGAAGAGCAAAGTAATGGAAATGGAAATGGAGTGGATACCGCTTGATCGCAAACGTCCGCGAAGAAGGCCGAAAGCACGATGGATTGATGACATCGTTAAGTATATTGGACCCGAGTGGCAGAGGAAAGTGCAAGACCGTGAAAGTTGGAAGCATGCTGAAGAGGCCTTCATCCTGCCGTGGATCGATATATGCTGATGATATATATATATATATATATATATATATATATATATATATATATATATATATATATATATATATATATATATATATATATATATATCTATATATTTAGTTCTTGACTAAGCGTGCGACAGGAGTTTATCGACTCTCCTTACGATGCTGTTTAGTATCCATAATGCCCCTGCGGCATTGAAAGCATCCCACGTTTGCATACGATACATTGACTGCATTTGTGAAAAGTGATGAGTTCGTGATTAAAACGCAACGACTCATACAATACGTGACGCGTTTGAAGAAAACGAAGATCTGACTATCAACACAAAGGACGAAACTCATTTCCATTTCATGGAAATTGGGTATCAGAAAATCGACTTGAAGAAATCCAAGAAACGTTGGGAAGATCTGACGCAAACGTTCGAGAACGGTTCCAAACGTGTGTTTGTGAAAATAGACATCACTTGAATAACATTATTTCCCGTTCTCAGACGTTGCTACACAACACAATCACATGCTACTCTGGCTATTTTTGCGAAAAATGAACAGAATCATGCCTTTCTAAAAAAATGACGCCCCTTTTTCCATAAACCACTTTGTATAACACTTCGGCAAACAAACTGAATGCTATATTAACGGCTCAGTTAATGACAATTAATCGTATCGACAGTCTGACGAAATAATAATTAATATTTAGAAGCATAACTTTCTTGATTAGCATAGCTTACCACCATAACACCGATAATCCACTTAAAAGTTGAGGAAATCATTTTGCACTGACTTAGCAAAAATATGTTGAAAATTCCACACAAGTCACTCACGATAAAGTAACTTTTCACTACGAGGCAACGAAAGCAAAGTGTAAAAATTTTCTACGCCGATGTAATAAATACACATGTTAAAGTGGTTAACAAAGGTAACTGACGTCAGTATAAACAAAAAATAAACTAAAATTACTTTATGTTTTCGATAAAATAAAATGAATTCGAAACATTAAAGTTCAACTTCAGAACTAATTACACTTACCGGGTGTTGTAGGTGTCGTTTCTCATTGCATAATTGACTAATCAATTGCATTATTTTCTAAAAATTGCATTATTTTCACCCCTTTCAAAATAATGAATGAGCAGTAAACTACCTATGAACCGTAAAATGTAAGAGTCCCCATAACGCTTTTTGAATTTTTCTTCGAACTTATCTGCCTTCGAAGACTGTCAAAAAATAATCTTTACCTAAAAATCGGTACCAAAATCATAGAACTAAATTTAAAACAAACAAAACCCAAACGGTAGTTTAAAAACAAAAGTTCCGAAAAAGCAGCGATTAAAATTTGTAAAAAAAAATGTAGTGAAGATTTTCAACATAACTGAAAAAACATTCTTTTTAGTTTTGAAACTAAAGTTAATTTATTTGGTTCTGATGGCAAATTGTATGTGACAAGACATATTAATGAAGGAATCAATCAACGTAACACTTTGGGTACAGTGATGCATGGTGGGGGCAACATCAAAGTACGGGATGTTTTTCATATAGTGGAGGTCGAATATTTTGGACAAAAGAAAATATGATAAAAAACATTTACTTATAGACAATACGCTGAACAACCTTGCGCTAAAGAGATAAGCCTTTATAGGGAGTCTCCTAACAAGGCAATGATTCTAAATATACGGCTCATGCGGGGAAGCAGTGGTTCGAGAAGAAACATTAAAATGTTAGAGTGGCCTACACAGTCCCCTGATATAAATCCTATCGAGAACATTTTAGACAGAGTTAAAACGATGGCTTGCTGGTAAAAAAATAGGGAGGTCGAATATTTTGGACAAAAGAAAATATGATAAAAAACATTTACTTACAGACAATACGCTGAACAACCTTGCGCTAAAGAGATAAGCCTTTACAGTGAGTCTCCTAACAAGGCAATGATCCTAAATATACGGCTCATGCGGGGAAGCAGTAGTTCGAGAAGAAACATTAAAATGTTAGAGTGGCCTACACAGTCCCCTGATTAAATCCTATCGAAAACCTTTTA
Organism: Cosmopolites sordidus; assembly: GCA_031761425.1. Taxonomy (NCBI): domain Eukaryota; kingdom Metazoa; phylum Arthropoda; class Insecta; order Coleoptera; family Curculionidae; genus Cosmopolites; species Cosmopolites sordidus. Next base: position 195,076 of record JARFXV010000991.1, read on the forward strand.
GACAGAGTTAAAACGATGGCTTGCTGGTAAAAAAATAGGGAGGTCGAATATTTTGGACAAAAGAAAATATGATAAAAAACATTTACTTACAGACAATACGCTGAACAACCTTGCGCTAAAGAGATAAGCCTTTACAGTGAGTCTCCTAACAAGGCAATGATCCTAAATATACGGCTCATGCGGGGAAGCAGTAGTTCGAGAAGAAACATTAAAATGTTAGAGTGGCCTACACAGTCCCCTGATATAAATCCTATCGAGAACATTTTAGACAGAGTTAAAACGATGGCTTGCTGGTAAAAAAATAGGGAGGTCGAATATTTTGGACAAAAGAAAATATGATAAAAAACATTTACTTACAGATAATACGCTGAACAACCTTGCGCTAAAGAGATAAGCCTTTACAGTGAGTCTCCTAACAAGGCAATGATCCTAAATATACGGCTCATGCGGGGAAGCAGTAGTTCGAGAAGAAACATTAAAATGTTAGAGTGGCCTACACAGTCCCCTGATTAAATCCTATCGAAAACCTTTTAGACAGAGTTAAAACGATGGCTTGCTGGTAAAAAAATAGGGAGGTCGAATATTTTGGACAAAAGAAAATATGATAAAAAAACATTTACTTACAGACAATACGCTGAACAACCTTGCGCTAAAGAGATAAACCTTTACAGTGAGTCTCCTAACAAGGCAATGATCCTAAATATACGGCTCATACGGGGAAGCAGTAGTTCGAGAAGAAACATTAAAATGTTAGAGTGGCCTACACAGTCCCCTGATTAAATCCTATCGAAAACCTTTTAGACAGAGTTAAAACGATGGCTTGCTGGTAAAAAAATAGGGAGATCGAATATTTTGGACAAAAGAAAATATGATAAAAAACATTTACTTACAGACAATACGCTGAACAACCTTGCGCTAAAGAGATAAGCCTTTACAGTGAGTCTCCTAACAAGGCAATGATCCTAAATATACGGCTCATGCGGGGAAGCAGTAGTTCGAGAAGAAACATTCAAATGTTAGAGTGGCCTACACAGTCCCCTGATTAAATCCTATCGAAAACCTTTTAGACAGAGTTAAAACGATGGCTTGCTGGTAAAAAAATAGGGAGGTCGAATATTTTGGACAAAAGAAAATATGATAAAAAAACATTTACTTACAGACAATACGCTGAACAACCTTGCGCTAAAGAGATAAGCCTTTACAGTGAGTCTCCTAACAAGGCAATGATCCTAAATATACGGCTCATGCGGGGAAGCAGTAGTTCGAGAAGAAACATTAAAATGTTAGAGTGGCCTACACAGTCCCCTGATTAAATCCTATCGAAAACCTTTTAGACAGAGTTAAAACGATGGCTTGCTGGTAAAAAAATAGGGAGGTCGAATATTTTGGACAAAAGAAAATATGATAAAAAACATTTACTTACAGACAATACGCTGAACAACCTTGCGCTAAAGAGATAAGCCTTTACAGTGAGTCTCCTAACAAGGCAATGATCCTAAATATACGGCTCATGCGGGGAAGCAGTAGTTCGAGAAGAAACATTAAAATGTTAGAGTGGCCTACACAGTCCCCTGATTAAATCCTATCGAAAACCTTTTAGACAGAGTTAAAACGATGGCTTGCTGGTAAAAAAATAGGAAGGTCGAATATTTTGGATAAAAGAAAATATGATAAAAAACATTTACTTACAGACAATACGCTGAACAACCTTGCGCTAAAGAGATAAGCCTTTACAGTGAGTCTCCTAACAAGGCAATGATCCTAAATATACGGCTCATGCGGGGAAGCAGTAGTTCGAGAAGAAACATTAAAATGTTAGAGTGGCCTACACAGTCCCCTGATTAAATCCTATCGAGAACCTTTTAGACAGAGTTAAAACGATGGCTTGCTGGTAAAAAAATAGGGAGGTCGAATATTTCGGACAAAAGAAAATATGATAAAAAACACTTACTTACAGACAATACGCTGAACAACCTTGCGCTAAAGAGATAAGCCTTTACAGTGAGTCTCCTAACAAGGCAATGATCCTAAATATACGGCTCATGCGGGGAAGCAGTAGTTCGAGAAGAAACATTAAAATGTTAGAGTGGCCTACACAGTCCCCTGATTAAATCCTATCGAAAACCTTTTAGACAGAGTTAAAACGATGGCTTGCTGGTAAAAAAATAGGGAGGTCGAATATTTTGGATAAAAGAAAATATGATAAAAAACATTTACTTACAGACAATACGCTGAACAACCTTGCGCTAAAGAGATAAGCCTTTACAGTGAGTCTCCTAACAAGGCAATGATCCTAAATATACGGCTCATGCGGGGAAGCAGTGGTTCGAGAAGAAACATTAAAATGTTAGAGTGGCCTACACAGTCCCCTGATATAAATTCTATCGAGAACCTTTTAGACAGAGTTAAAACGATGGCTTGCTGGTAAAAAAATAGGGAGGTCGAATATTTTGGACAAAAGAAAATATGATAAAAAACATTTACTTACAGACAATACGCTGAACAACCTTGCGCTAAAGAGATAAGCCTTTACAGTGAGTCTCCTAACAAGGCAATGATCCTAAATATACGGCTCATGCGGGGAAGCAGTAGTTCGAGAAGAAACATTAAAATGTTAGAGTGGCCTACACAGTCCCCTGATTAAATCCTATCGAAAACCTTTTAGACAGAGTTAAAACGATGGCTTGCTGGTAAAAAAATAGGAAGGTCGAATATTTTGGATAAAAGAAAATATGATAAAAAACATTTACTTACAGACAATACGCTGAACAACCTTGCGCTAAAGAGATAAGCCTTTACAGTGAGTCTCCTAACAAGGCAATGATCCTAAATATACGGCTCATGCGGGGAAGCAGTAGTTCGAGAAGAAACATTAAAATGTTAGAGTGGCCTACACAGTCCCCTGATTAAATCCTATCGAGAACCTTTTAGACAGAGTTAAAACGATGGCTTGCTGGTAAAAAAATAGGGAGGTCGAATATTTCGGACAAAAGAAAATATGATAAAAAACACTTACTTACAGACAATACGCTGAACAACCTTGCGCTAAAGAGATAAGCCTTTACAGTGAGTCTCCTAACAAGGCAATGATCCTAAATATACGGCTCATGCGGGGAAGCAGTAGTTCGAGAAGAAACATTAAAATGTTAGAGTGGCCTACACAGTCCCCTGATTAAATCCTATCGAAAACCTTTTAGACAGAGTTAAAACGATGGCTTGCTGGTAAAAAAATAGGGAGGTCGAATATTTTGGATAAAAGAAAATATGATAAAAAACATTTACTTACAGACAATACGCTGAACAACCTTGCGCTAAAGAGATAAGCCTTTACAGTGAGTCTCCTAACAAGGCAATGATCCTAAATATACGGCTCATGCGGGGAAGCAGTGGTTCGAGAAGAAACATTAAAATGTTAGAGTGGCCTACACAGTCCCCTGATATAAATTCTATCGAGAACCTTTTAGACAGAGTTAAAACGATGGCTTGCTGGTAAAAAAATAGGGAGGTCGAATATTTTGGACAAAAGAAAATATGATAAAAAACATTTACTTACAGACAATACGCCGAACAACCTTGCGCTAAAGAGATAAGCCTTTACAGAGAGTCTCCTAACAAGGCAATGATCCTAAATATACGGCTCATGCGGGGAAGCAGTGGTTCGAGAACAAACATATTAAAATGTTAGGGTGGCCTACACAGTCCCCTGATATAAATCCTATCGAGAACCTTTTAGACAGAGTTAAAACGACCCCTTGCTGGTAAAAAATAGCAAACAAATACAGTGGTAAGACATTATGACAAGAAATTTAGACAGCTTGGTTTTTAATAGCTGTAAATCTAATCATCTAATCGACTCCATGGCAAGAAGATGATGTCGCACAGTAATTAGGAAAAAGAGACATGCTACAAAGTACCAACTTCGGTAATTTTACTATTCCACAATAAAAGCTACAGTATGATAATGAAGTAAGATGGAGCTTCTGCCCACAATGCTATAACAATGCGAGTGAGTTTATTGATAAAGATTTATCCAATAGGTGGATAGGTCGAAGAAGGCCAGCTCAATGGCCACCACTATCACCAGACCTCACCCCAACATATTTTTTATATTAGAATGTTATTAAAGATAGAGTCTAGACTTAGACTAGACTGATCATCTAAGACTTACCAGCCTGGTCTTAGACCAGGTCTAACGGTTAATAATTCTTAATTTTTGCTTTAAAAAAAACACGTTTAATTTGGAAAACGATCCAAATGTTGGTTAGAAAGTTTTACTTGAAGTCGTTGTCGATCAGAATTTAACATAGCTTTCTCAAGACCAATTCCTTTCTTAAAATATGAAACACCCGTTCGGTTGAGATGTCCGTAGCCTTAGCAATTTCACTCAGAGTCAATTGTCTGTCATCCATAACCATATCGTGTATAGAATTAATTATTTGTTCAGTAATTGCACTTATTGGACGTTCAGAACGAGAATCATCATCCAGGCTTATACGACCACCTTAAAACTCACCTGCTCACTTACAAACCATTGTTTTTGAAGGACCAGACTCCCCTAATACATTTACCATTTCATTATGACTTTCCATTGCCTTTAAACCTTTTTTTACAAAGAATTTAAGTACTGCACGCAAAAAATAACACTGATACGTTTACTTTAGCTGTCGTTGAATTGACAGATCGACTTGAAACTTCACTTATGTCATTTTCTATATGAATTTTCACATATGGTTCCTAAATCATTCCGGGTGTCGATCCGTTCATTCTGTGAAGATTCCCGACGTTTCGCCAAAATCTCATTTGGCATTTTTAAATGTTGTCATGTTGTTTTATGAATTGTAGGCGTTTCCCAAAGTGCTGTATAGAAAATTAATAAAAAAATTCCAATTCCAATATCTAACGGATTGGCTCTTAAGGATGGATCGCGGCCGTATCTTGAAAACTATTTATTCCACAGCTTTGGGGAAAAAAAATGTACTAAAAATGATCATGAGAAATTCACCAAAAATATTTTTAAACTTCTAAAATGACCGCAAGAGGGCGTGACGAGCTAAACATTTTTAAAAATCTTTTTTTGTGTGTATTTTCAAGTGTTAACCGAGTAAGAAAAATTCTCAGTTATAATTAGCAAACTGTCTCCTACAACTTTGTTTTATGACATTTTGTCGTAATTTCACGAATAGAGGGGGGGGGGGGGGGGGGGGAGTTTTACCTATTGAGATAAAAAGTCGTCTAATGTCCGTTGGCCTAAAACGATTTTCCTCAATTTGGATTCATTTAAAAGGCAATTGCTGGGACAATCAGAAAATCTGGGAGATAAATTATTTAGTTTATAATTGAAACCGCGAGATGGCGTTACATTCTACAATAGCTTTTTTTGAAGTTTTGTTCAGTTTTTCAAATGGAATGGTACAGCTTTTACTACATGGCAAGAAAGGTTATTTAAAGAGGAATCGTCCAGTGAAAACCCGAAATCGATATCTCTGACATGTCAAGAGATATTTCGATTTTTCTGAAAAAAATCAGTTATTATTTCACTACTACCTGCATTAAGTTAAAAAAATATTAACTCAATGTTTGCCTTCCTTCACACTTTACCCAGGCTTAGGACTGGTCCAAATTCTTCGTGCCATATTAATTTGGAGCGTGTTTAAAGTCCAACGGGCCAACAACGAAGATAATAATAATAACAACAGTCAAATAAAATTAACAGCACAACAGTCTAATAATTAACAGAATCTGAACTTTAACGCCTTTCTAAATGTTCAAAATACCTTCCATCCTTAGAAATGCAAAGATTTATTTTTCGACGAGTACTAAAAACGGCAGCTTCAATTTCCGCTCTTGAAATGCTGGTTATTGAATTTTGAATTCTTTCAATCATTCATGTTTTCTCGTGTGGTAGGACGAGTTTGAAAAACAAGGTATTTTAGTCTTCCCCACAAGTAAAAATCGAGGACTGTCAAATCCGGTGAGCGCACCGGGCACGAAAATAAACTACCCCGTCCTATCCAACGATGTGGAAACGAAGCATCCAAGAAGTTTCGAACCACCTGCGAGAAGTGGGCAGGGCATCCATCATGCTGGTACCACATTTGTCTTCTTGTTTCCAACGAAACATCTTCCATTAGTTCTGGCAGTCCATTTTGTAACAAATTTAAATATGTTTCACTATTCAAATGTCCATTAAAAATAAAGGGACCAATAATTTTGTCTCCCAAAACACCACACCATACGTTCACACTCCATCTATTTTGGTGGTTGATTTCTAACATCCAGTGTGGATTAGCAACTGCCCAGTACTGCATATTATGTAAGTTAACGCCTCCATCACTGCTAAAAGTAGCTTCATCAGTCCATAGTATGCGTTTTAAGAATTGTTTATTTCCACTACACATATTTTTTAACCAGTGACAATAGTCTAACCGTCTGTCGAAATCTGCACGAAGAATTTGGACCAGTCCTAAGCCTGGATAAAGTGTGAAGGAAGGCAAACATTAGGTTAATATTTTTTTAACTTAATGCAGGTAGTAGTGAAATAATAACTGATTCTTTCAGAAAAATCGAAATATCTCTTGACATGTCAGAGATATCGATTTCGGGTTTTCACTGGACGATTCCTCTTTAAATTACCTTTCTTGCCATGTAATAAAAGCTGTACCATTCCATTTGAAAAACTGAACAAAACTTCAAAAAAAGCTATTGTCGAATGTAACGCCATCTCGCGGTTTCATTTATAAACTAAATAATTTATCTCCCAGATTTACTGATTGTTCCAGCAATTGCCTTTTAAATGAATCCAAATTGAGGAAAATCGGTTTAGGCAAACGAACATTAGACGACTTTTTATCTCAATAGGTAAAACTCCCCCCTCCCCTCTATTCGTGAAATTACGAAAAAATGTCATAAAACACAGTTGTAAGAGACAGTTTGCTAATTATAACTGAGAATTTTTCTTACTCGGTTAACACTTGAAAATACACACAAAAAAAAGATTTTTAAAAATGTTTAACTCGTCACGCCCTCTTGCGGTCGTTTTAGAAGCGTAAAAATATTTTTGGTAAATTTCTCATGATCATTTTTAGGACAATTTTTTTTCCCCAAAGCTGTGGGATAAATAGTTTTCAAGATACGGCCGCGATCCATCCTTAATGGGACACCTGGTATATATATATATATATATATATATATATATATATATATATATATATATATATATATATATATATATATATAAGGCCATGACCTAAATTTCAATACTAAACGAATATTTTAAGAAGATAAAACAGAAATTAACTTCGGTTTGGGGATACGTGCGGTCCCCATTTTGACCTTTTGATACTACGGTCGCTTTACGTAAAAACAATAAAAGTACGTGATTGAAATTACCATACAAATACATCACAAGCATTAATTAGTCTAAAATAACAATAACTATCCCCGTAATAACTACTTCAAAATTATTTTTTATATTATTTCTAATTATATATATTTATTATATTATATATAAATTTATATATAAATATTATTTCTAATAAAAACAGCGAAAATATATATTTATCATCCTGAGATCGTTATAGTTAGATAAGAAAACAATATAATTTTTTTAATATTTGCCCCAAATATACGAGGTTTCTTCGAAAAGTGTTTAATCTTTTTTTCTTTTCAATATAATCGTCACTAGAAACCGGACTTGTTAACAAGATTTCAAAGCGACTGACGCTGCTCATGAAACACGAGAAACTGGAAGGCTAGAGATAGAAATCAATGGTTCAGACTGCTTCAACAGGCTAGGATCAATCTAGGGTTGTTGGGTTGATGCTGACAAGAAGTTATAATAGTACAGTACGACCCAATGAGTAGATAGATCTTCTTCAAAAAATATTCTGATAATAAAATTGTACATGCGTTGAAAGATAACCTTGAAAATTTCAGCCATGTTAGATGCTCAGTTGTTACTTAACAGTAATTTATGTCAGGTAATGTCAGTGTTTCTGTAAAGATGGAAAAAAATGGAATATCAAGGCATCATCAAATACTTGAATTTGAAAGGCAATGCGCCTACGCAAATTAAAGGTTAGGGATGGATGTTCTTTACGGGGACTCTGCAACACCATTTGCTAGTGAAGTGTGGCCAGCTGAATTTAAACGTGGTCGTATCAGCTTGGTTGACGATGAACATTCAAAAGTTTTAAATAACTTTTCAGACTACTCTCGTACTTTCTTTTCTAACGGGAAAAGAAAACTATAATATTTTCGAGAGTGATAATTAGAATTAGTAACCTGAAGGCATAGTTTAAAAATAGTTTTAAAAATAAGATCGACTTTAATTGCAAATACTCTACACTATTGAATATAACGCATTCTTCATAGTACCAACAATTCTTATTAAATCACTAGTTCCAACAAACGGAAAAGAATCCCAAACAGCACAGAAATTCTTCTACGCTTAGTAGTAGTAGTAGAAAAAATGCCGGCTAACTGCACAACACTATGCAGTTAGCCAGCATTTTTTCTTGTACCAATCAGGTTTGTATAATTCCGATGATTAGATCTGGGGACAGTGCTAAAATGCGAATATTCTCCCGTTTAAAAACACGAGACATATGCACGGGAGCATTTTCTTGCTGAAATATAAAATTATCGATTGGTGTCGTTTCTAAATCTAGTTGACGTTTTCTAGATGTGTGACCAGAAATGAAAATGTTGTCAGTCTTCTTTTCATACCCAATTCTTGCCCAAACCATAACGCCATCACCACCCATTTATTGCTTTCACAAAGATTTTTGTTCCTTTCTCAAGCAGAAATAGCAGATGACGTCTACAGAACATTATGCCCGCGATCGAACTGCTTCCGATGTTCTTTATGAACATCTCGAGAGGCTTGGTAAGCTTCATTTATAGTGCGTTTCAAGATCTATCGTTGACAGATTGGCTGCAATAAACTCTTAACAACCCCCGCCGTAATGAAACCCGGCAAGTTGCAAGAAAAGTAAACAGGGCCGGGCCTAATAAAATAACAGGTAAAAAGATAAAATTAATTTTATATCTAATTTAGTAGTTTCGAAATATTTTAGTTTAGTTTGCAGTCTTTCCTTAAACAATGCAGTTCTATAATTTCGATTGTATTTTTTGTTATTCCAAACGTCCTAAAAATGCAGCGTTCTTGGCAAGATAATGATCATTGTGCCTGGGGTAGTGCTAATTTTAAAAGAGATGCTAAGGAAATTGTTAAAAATGTGTATGTTTCTTTATTGAATAGGGGGCTTAATGTAAATGCAGTCGCAGCAGAAACGCCTTCATTAACGAAACATTTGTGGTCTACAGTTAAAGATATTGTGACGAAGCCAATTAAAGCCAAAAAAGTTCGTAGTGATTCAACTAAGACTTAATTTGAAGCAAAATGTATACTATGTATGAAGAGCAAACTGTGCCTACATTGTATTCACTGCAACAGCGACTAAGGGAAGATAAAACCAACATTCTTTGCAGCAGAACTAGTCTCCGGAGAATATATAATATATATATATATATATATATATATATATATATATATATATATATATATATATATATATATATATATATATATATATATATATATATATATATATATATGGCTTTTCCAGTCATCTTTATCTTTCTGAACCTTTCAGGATGTTTAATCAAATTAGGTACGACTCCGTATTATTATTACGTATCGATTCCTACCTGTACATTGAAAGATATCCAAAATCGACATTCTTGGCTTGTGCATTTGCAAAATGTTTTTTTCTCATCGAGCGTGATACATTTTGAAGGTACCATGATGGATTTATTTTCACTTCGATGTAAGTATGAGAACTGGATTAAAATTGTAAATTGAAGAAAAATAAACAGACTGTATTTACAAAATAAACACGTTTCCTGTCTTTTTACCCTATCGTATAGTTAATAAGTGTTTCGGTTAATAATGTCGATTTTGTTAAGAGAGAGCGTTACTAATACATTTGTTGGTATAGACTAATGACGTCTATGGCGTTTTGGAAAGCAAACATACGTCATTAAAAGCCAGTTCGATATTAATTGTTATTGTGCAAAAAACATAGTTTTTCACAGCTTTGAATATGTCGAATTATGTACCAGAAAAATATCTTTTTGCGGGAAAATTTAATAACCTTCTTTCATTTGAAGAAACCGGCTAATGAAAGTTGTCGATTCTTGGTTGAAGCTTATGGTGAATATGCTTTAACTCAAAAAAACTTATGAACTATGATTTAAACGCTTTAAAAATAGTAGTTTTGATATAAAAAAACAAGGAGTATTCAGAACAACCGAAAAAGTTTGAAGATGCAGATTTGTAAGCATTATTGGGTGAAGAAATCCGTTGAAACGATTGACAGAACCATTGAATGTTGTGGGAAACATGCGGAAGGAAGGAAACATGCATGCATGCTACATGCATTGGGAAATATCCGGAAGGAAGGAAAATGGGTTCCATATGGATTGAAGGAAAGAGGTATTGAAAGACGAAAAACAACTTGGGAACTTTTGCTTGCCAGACTGAGCCAAAAACTTGCCAAAAACATGAGTTGTTCTACCTTATAGTCTCTAAATTTGTTTTAAAATATATTACAAAAAACAACCGTAAAAAATTTAAACAATATTTTTGAAATTATTGACCATTTCGATGTACTTTGATTATATTTTTCCATATAATTTTAGTAATTGTCATTTAATTTATAGGTTTACGGTAGAAATTTAAAAACAATCATAGAATTAAACATGAACAAACGTCATTTTGTAGAAACTGGCAATCATTATAGCAACAACTCAAAAATAAATGATAAAAAAAGATCCTTATCGTACCAGCTGTAATTCATTATACGAAGTCATTAGACGTTATCTTCATATAAACCAATCAAAATAATAACATGCATGTATTAATGAGGTAATGCATTATCATAAAACAGGGTGGCAGCAAACAAAATTATTTCAAAATTCCCTAATAATTCCCGGTTTTCCAGTAATGTTTGTCATACCAGGGTCGTTCAATAAATCCGAAAAAGAAAAACAAATTATTTTAACATTTTTTATTTTTCAAGATAATCTTCTTTTAGCTCTATCCAGTTTTCCAAGCGTTTCCAAGGTGAATAAAAAAAAAATGAGAAGGGTCACAAGTGGGACCATAAAACACAAAATGGGCGAGGCTGGAATCAATCTATCCATTCGTACAGTGCCAAGAAAATTGGTTGATTTGGAGTTAAACAGTCGCCGATCGGCAAAAACGCCAAAACGGATCAGATGAAGAAAAAACGTTTTACCGAGGACAGATTGAGAAACAAATAAATTAAGAAATTAGTAAAAATATTAATTCTAGTATTATGTAAATTTCATGTTTTTATTAGTTTTCGTTTTGTATTATATATTAGATATATGTAGAAAGGAATTATTAATATATATGGAGTTTTGTTTGTTTTGGATTAAAAAGTTATTAAAAATTAGAAACTAGATTATCAAATGTTTTTTCCTTTATCTGAAAATATTTAATAATGTTACATTACTTAATATAAAATATTTGTTGCCAAGCCTTGGGTACACAATAAGGCACATAGTAAACATGAAAATTATATTTAATTTTAGACGAAATAATATGTAAGAAAATTATACATTAGGTAAAAAGAAAGTCAAACCATTCAAAAGAAGTTTATGTTTTGAAGTCTTCTAAAGGGGTTTTTAATTATAATTTCTATGCTGTTTTTAAAAATCAATCGTCTTTGACCTTAAATTATCCAAAATATAACAATATTAATGCTATCTTAGAACTTGTCAAGCTACAAAATTTCTGTAACCAGCAGCATTCCTATTGAAATTTTGATTGTCCTACTTATTAATTACAAGTATAAGAAAGTTTTCTATGTTTGGTAAAAATTCATCTCTTATAGATAAATTGTGCAGTACACTGCAGGCCTGAACGAAATGCACTATATCAATTTTTTTATATATTAGTGTAGTACAGCTGGCACCATTTCTGTTTCAGTAAGCCAAAACAGTGTTCGATAACATAATGGGTTGTGGATAACTTTGAATTGAAATTTGTTTCTATGGCTGTAAGGTCCCCTCTATCATTAAATAGGGTTTATAAGTTCTTCATGCAAGGATAGCCACTATCCCCGAGTAAATAAAAATGGTAACACCTATTCACCATTTCTGCAGATAGAGGTGAATTTCTAAACCTACTCACTGCGAATCTTTATTCCCAATCTTGAAAGAACTAGATCTGAAAACGCTGGCAATTATTAAAGCAACACTAACTAACACAAGTTCAAAAGTTAAATTCATAGGTCACATCTCAGAGCCCTTCGAAATTAAAACTGGAGTGAGACAAGGGGATGGACTCTCGCCACTCTTATTTAACTGTGTTCTAGAAAAAGTAATACAGAACTGACGTGAAAAAAAATCGGCCCTGAATATTGACCAGCCCATTAAACTGGAGAGAACCAACATCAGCATAGATTATCTAGCTTTTGCTGATGATCTTGGAATTTTAGCTCAAGATATATTAACGGCACAAAAACACATTGAACTCCTAAAAGAAACAGCAGAAAAGGAAGGACTCCAAATTTCCTTACACATGACCTGCAACAGACTAAGAACACCATTTCTAAAAACAAAATAGGGTCAGACGAGTCTCTCAATTCAAATATTTGGGTGAAATAATCATGACAAACGGGTTGGAAAAAGCGGCCAATAAGGACAGATGTCAAAAAATGGAAACTGCATTGAGACTTACAAAAAATATTTACAACAAAAATGCATATCTAAAAACACAAAACTGAGACATTACAACACGCTTATTAAGCCAGAAATGTCTATATGGGGCAGAAACGCTCATTTTGAATAGAAAGAAAGACATCGAGGAGATTGAAAGGAAAGAAAGAAAAATCTTAGGCCCCAAACAAATAAATAGCACAACATACCGACTTCGAGAAAACCAAGAAATCAAACAATACACAGATATACATAGCGATATGAGAAAAAGAAGACTTAAGTTTTACGGACACATCAAACGGATGAATCCGAGTAGGCTAACTAGACAAATAGTCGAATTTTATGAAAATAGGAGTAGAACTAAAGTAGAAATAATTAAATGGATTGCGGCAATTAAAAAGGACCTAAGATCAGCAAATATTACACAAAGTGAAATTCAGGAGAGAGGCTGTTTCAGACACAAGGTGAACGTTTGGAAGGTTGGCCAGAGAGAAAAATGTAGGAAGACTGGAACAACTTGGTCTGACGAAAGGAAAAAAGCACATAGCGAAAGAATGAAATTAGTATGGGCGCAAACGAAGATTAACAACAACAAACGCCTCTAATTGTATTTCGCGTGGTCCACCGGGGCCCATACGTGAATAATAATAGTTTTAGTTGTTTTATGTTAGTTTAGCATTATTTATAACATATTTTTGTAAAATACTTAGTTATTTTTGGATTGTATTGGCTTCTACTTGATGCAAATTGATTATAAATAGTTAATGAAAGACTGTTTTGTCTATATTTCCACTTTATTATTAATATTTGACGCGTTTTGTTAACACTGCAGCTTCTTCAGAACTGGCTATTTTCAATGTTAAAATAGGTATAAATACAGAAAGTTTCTACAATAAATATATACATTTTTTAAGAAATCCACACAGAGCTATTTATTGTCTGTAAAAATTCAGTAAAGGGGGATTTGTTCAGGGCTATTTGGTCATTTAAAACAGTTTTCGCATCTTTGAGACGGTTTATTTCTAAACTCTCCAGACGGTTTAGTTTTTTGCGTTTGTTATGTACATGTAATATTTTAAATGTACTATTAAAAAGATGGTTCTCATTTAATAAATGTGATGCATCGTTGTTGAAAGGTCTGCCTGTTTATCCTATGTAAGTTTTTGGACACGACCCACAATACAGTTAATGTATCCCTGATTTATCTTTTTTGTTTATTTTTGCCTTGCAATTTTTGATATTTTCTCCAAGGCTGTTATTGATTTTAAAGGCTACTTTTCATTGTTTTTATATAAGAATTTTTCAATTTTTTTCCGACGATTTACCAAGGTATGTTATTAATTTGAATGAGGTAATTTTCATTCTTTTGTGTGTATATTTCAGAGATATTTAGAATGTTATCTATTAGGTGTTTAGTTCCTTATTAAAATCTGCGTCTGATAAAGGAATATTGATCAGTCTATGTACAAGGCTATGATATGCTACTAATTTATGTTGTAGTGGGTGTAATGATTTATTGTGTATTGTTGTATCTATTTGTGTAAAGTGGAAATATAGACAAAACAGTCTGTCATTAAGCAGTTGCTTATTTATTAGTTGTTCAAAATATATATTTTATGTTTCTTCCCGGTGGTTCATTTACACACTAGAGTTTTTTTTAAAGGGAGTAAAAAAAATCCTTTGCCAACAATAATGATAATTTTGTCTACTGTGGGAATAAAATGGGTTAATGTGAACAGATACTGTAGTGGTGAATACAATAATAAATGAATATAATTTTATTATTATTATTATTCACGTATGGGCCCCGGTGGACCACGCGAAGTACAATTAGAGGCGTTTGTTGTTGTTAGCCTTCCTTTGCGCCCATACTCATTTCATTCTTTCGCTATGAGCTTTTCTCCTTTCGTCAGACCAAGTTGTTCCAGTCTTCCTACATTTTTCTCTCTGGCCAACCTTCCAAACGTTAACCTTGTGTCTGAAACAGCCTCTCTCCTGAATTTCACTTTGTGTAATATTTGCTGATCTTAGGTCCCCTTTAATTGCCGCAATCCATTTAATTATTTCTACTTTAGCTCTACTCCTATTTTCATAAAATTCGACTATTTGTCTAGTTAGCCTACTCGGATTCATCCGTTTGATGTGTCCGTAAAACTTAAGTCTTCTTTTTCTCATATCGCTATGTATATCTGTGTATTGTTTGATTTCTTGGTGTTGTCGAAGTCGGTATGTTGTGCTATTTATTTGTTTGGGGCCTAGGATTTTTCTTATGATTTTTCTTTCCTTCTTTTCAATGTCCTCCTGCAGCATATAGACATTCTGGCTTAATAACCGTGTTGTAATGTCTCAGTTTTGTGTTTTTAGATAGGCATTTTTTGTTGTAAATATGTTGTGTAAGTCTCAATTAATCATATTATATAAATTAATTATATTAATATAAATTAATTTTATTATATTGTGTGATTTGTGATACGACCCTAATAGTTTTCTAATATTATGTAAAATATAAACTCACCTAGATAAAATATTATCACGACACAATAACGTATTTGCTAATGATCGAATATACGAACGTTTTTGCCACACTTATTTCATAAACGATACTGGATTAATTTCAATGTTTTGTTTGTCTTATCAAAATTAACTTATCTGACGACTGATAATTGAAATAGAAACATAGTACAACAAAAACATGTAGTTCAACCCGAGATAAAAGAAAACTTTTGAATCACAAATTGTAAGATATTCGATTACACTTAAGAGGTACAAAAAATATTTAATATTCAACAGAGAATTTGACATAAAATCATGCCGTGCATAGAGGATGTTTTGATACACACGCCAGGCTGACGACGCAACATCTAATTGCATGTAACCTTGACAGATCAAAGCAACTATACATAATAACCATCAAAAATAATGGGGCCTTCGCATTTCATTTCTGTTTGAACCGAGCCTACCGTCGATATTTACATTAATTTTTAATTAAATGTACAGGTGGTTTTTAGAAATATTTCTATTACTGTACGAAATTAACGATTTTAGAAGTAAACATAATATTTTTCCTAAGATTGTTTTTATTCTGAATCAACAATTAAATGACACGATAGCACGCACATTTGCAATTCCGAAATGGTAGGGCGAAGGTGGGTTTCAGTTGCTAGGTTGTAACAAAAGTATAGGTCATTTTTTTTCTTTTCTATTGAAACCTTCAGTATGAAACGCTAAACTGAAAAAGATTTACCACTAAACACCGAATCACTTTCTTAAAGTTCTCGACGCACGTTTCGCTAACCATGTTAGCATCATCAGGAGATGATTTAATCTAACTTTACAACTAAACTATGTTTTATTTATTTCAGAACCCTAATAGCTTGCCTACTACCTACGAAGCATACTACCAACCTAATGAAGCGTGTAAACAAAAGGATACAACAAAAAAGAAAAAAAAAGAGAACAAAAGAAAGAAATAAATGAACAGTGAATTTTACTGACCCTTACATATCCCATTGTTCACTTTTTGGGTTCCAATATGACACAATGATTGCTTCATACTGCTCAAAAAGAAACAAAGTTGTTACTCTTCTGAGTACCTTGCACGACAAGAATGGAGTTGATGAAAACAATAAAAATAATGACCAAATAAAGACTAAATGTTACATTATTTTATGAAAAGAAAAAGTCGCTGATGGCCAATGGTAGTATTTTCAAATATGATTAATATAAGTGTACTAAATGCTTTTATTGTATTCATCTTTAGTCATAATGACAAGTTTGGTAACAAAAGTGGAAAGAGAAGAATGTTTTTGATAGCCCTCGGTAAGGAACTGGGGGGAGTATCTGAAGAAGAATAATCAGTTCAAGAGTTATCAACAAATGCAAAAGTGTTGATGCCCGATCCGTCATTAAGATATACCGAAGAGGCCCGTCCACAATGGTTAAACAAAGGTAAAGCCTGTGCTCGATTTGTTCCTCACGCCTTAAACGATGACCAACAAAATGATCGCGTTGAACATTGCAAGGGTCTATTAAAACAGACAGAACATTCGTGGAATCGATTCTAAACGGTGATGAGACTTGGTGCTGACAAACCTCCAACAAAGCACTCCGAAATAGAAAAAATTATGTTTCCAGTTCACGAGACAAGAAGTTATTATAATTCTTGAGGAACTCGTTGTACAGGGTCAAAATGTCACTGATGAATATTATCTGGGTGTTTTGGAAAGTTAGTGGAAGAGAACCGTTCGAGTGAGGACCGAATATCGAGCGCCGGGAAGTTGGTTTTTGTTGCACGATAATGCACCATCTCACAGAACCATCGCTGTTCGTGAATTTTTGGCGAAAAAACAAATCTGTGTGCTGCAACATCCTCCGTATTCGCCTGATTTATCTCCATGTGACTATTTCCTGTTCCCGACAAACTGGTCATGAAAGGAACGTTTCATGACGGTGTTACAAGTCCCAAAAGCCGTGGCGGGAGTTATTCCATGGTTGGATTAAAAAAAGCAAAAAAATGGACGCCCTTTCTCATCAATATTTTGTACTCTCCTCATAACATTATTAATAATAAAAAATGTAAATAAAAATTGATATATTTTAAATATAACAGACCTAAAGTTTAGAATAACAACATAATCATTCCAAACATGGTGCCATTATAACTATAAAATACGCTCGAAAACACATCAATTGAATTACGGAGAAAAAAATAGTGTTTCAAATATGCAACCCATAAAACATATAAAGGATTATTATTTAACAATGATGTGATACAAGTTTTTACAATCTTAAAACAATGTGCATACATATTTACACAAGTTATATCGTCATTGATCTAAAAAAAGTACTACTCTAAATAAAAAATACTATAGAAATAAAATAAATGAAGCTGCATGTATTTTAAATAATGTAATACATAATATTTAATAGAAAGAAAACATGCATTCATTTTAAAATTTAACTTTTACTTATCTGTTACTGTAATTATAATTGCTGTAAAATCAGAAAATAAATATCCATAATTGTATAAGCTAAGAGGAGAATATTAGAACAAAAAATTAATAAATTTACATAAAAATTATAGTATTTAGTATCCAAAATAGAACTGCAGTATTAAAACTTTCCATAGATAAAGTTATGTTTGAAAAATGTCATGTTATCATAAAAAGGCACTTAAGCCTAATTTATTAATGATATTATTCTGGGGTCAAAGTTTATGTCAACGTGTAGTTGTGATTTTATTTCAATATTCCCATTAATAACTGACATATCCTCATATAATTATTAGGCAATTTTCACATAAAACATTCAAATATCATATTTATTTCCCATTAGCCGAACGAATATAATTAAAATCTGGCGGATATTAAATTCCCATTGAAACATTACAAACAATTTAAGGCTTACCTTGTTTATGATTTTCAATCACTTCGCGAACGCAAACTTCACCAAGCCAACAAAATAAAAGGAACAAAAACAAATAAAACAAAAAAAAAATTGAAACGAAGCAAAAACCATAACCTATGCGCCCAGGTGATGGTTCTTTCTCTCTCTACTTCGACTGTCAATTACTCATGTGGCCTTGAATGGGTTACGTTGTTACGTGGACCGTCTGCGGAAAAAGCTGGAGAATTTCCAGTTTTTGCGCTGTTGCCAAAGTGCACAATAAGTATTGTGAAATTTCTTTTAAAAGTATTCATTTCAAACAATCAAAAAATAGTTTACATACTGTATGTTCAATTTACATCGATTCATCTGACATTTTAAAACAACGAAAAATAACATTGGAAAACTTTAATATTAACGATAAATTTAATAAATCTGACCATTTTTAATTTTCATATAAGCATTCGTATTTAAATTGTAGAAACTATATTGCCATTGTGATTAAAGGCTTTTTTAACTTTAATAAGGGTGTTGTGTTACCAGACAATCGTACGTTATACCAATTTATATTTTATGCCTTAAAATTTCCATATCTCCATTGGAAATATCTGTTGTATATTTAATATTATATGACACTGATTTACATTACTTCATTAGCACACATTGCATATATGTCAGGATAATACAAAAGAAAACCTACAAATTTGGAATTTCTGATTATCCGCTGTTGCCGCTTATTTATGCAACTATTTAAACTACTTTAATTTCAATTATGGATCTCAATTATGGATCATATTAACTATTATATCATTTAAAGAGTTGGAATATCATTGTTTTAAATGTATTAAATTGTAAGATGACTAGATTTATAAAAATATATACCACGTTCTAATGAGAATTTGATTTTTCTCTAAAAATTATTCCCGAATCTTCTAATATGATTACAACTTGAATCTGAAAAGATTATAAATTAATACATTGTGCATTTATAAATGTTACACCACGATAATAAAAGTGATAGATAAAGTAAAAAATCACATTTATAAAAGTGATAGATAACAAAGTAAAAAATTGTTTTATTCCTTTTTTAATCAATAAATTATTCAGACCTACGTGACTCATAAATGTAGATAACCAACACAACAAGTTAGTAATGGTTAACACGAAATCACTATTTTTCTTAATCTACAACATACGTTTATAGCTTTTTTCAGTTTATATTTTTTTTCTTTATGTTAGAGACAGTTGAGCATTAATAAAGAAAATAAACCAAAATATGACCAGCTCTCATTATTTAGGACCTAAAATTTAAAAAATGTTAAAAAACAACTACCTGGGAGCAAATGCCATGGAAGAAAAAAAGAAGAAAGGCGCACGACAGATTTTTTATGGGAAATATTATTATGAAATACAAAACAACGAAAATTATTTCTGTTAAATAATAAAATATGTTTAAGAGGTGCTTTTAAAATACTTTTCTTGTTCAGGAAGCATAAAAACTAATAAAAATAGTAATAAACAAATCATTTAATTAATTCACCATAAAAAATGAAAGTGCCTATTTTAAATAAATCACTAGTCACGTGATTAATAGATAGTTGGTTACAGGAAGAAGATTGTCTTAACAACACTTTATTGAATCGCGATTGTAGCGATTCATTTTGGGAATACCTAGAATATAAAAAAACAACTACTAAATTTTCTTTTTTTTAATGTTAAATATAGCGCTATATTACCTGTTAGTTTATCTCCAATTGGTATTATATCTATACCATGTTGAATATATATTTTATTCAGTGATTCAAAATTTAGAACAGCTATCCTTGAGAACAATTTTTCGATATTATATCCAGACTTTGATGATATCCCCCAAAATTCTGCGTTTAATTCCTTGGCTAGTTTAATTGCATCAGCTTTAATATGTTTATAACAAAGGCTGTTCTAAAAATTCCTTATTTAATTTATACACTAGCTATTCTAACACTTTACCTACTACCAAGTCCCTTTTGGAGCCAACTAAAAATACAAACGGATCATCTTTAACATTGGCACTAAGTGCCTCTTTTAACCATTTCCTTACATTCATCAAGCTTTCATAATTTGTTAAATCAAAGCATACTACAATGGCTACAAAAAACAGATTCATATAACAAAACCAAATAAAATCTTTACTGCAAATTTAAATTGTAAAATAAATATTGCCTGCTTGTGAGGGTGGCTGCCTATTTCATCAAAGACTGGTTTACGATTGGTTAAAAACTCAATTTTGTATTGTAATATTGGTTGCATAACACACAAATAAAAATTGTAATTTAAATTAAATTTCTAATTTTGCCACTATTATTTGTGTAGTCATAATATTTTACCATGGGCTCCCCTATAATATGATTGAGCAATGCTTTTAAATCTCTCTTGTCCTGCCGTGTCCCATCTAAAAGCAAAATAATAATGTTTCCTAACTTACTGTTCTAATACTGTTCTTATAAGAAAACTTACATCTGCAATGAATATGGAACACCAAGAATTATGAACTTCTCAATTTGAAAATCTACACCTATTGTTGACTTGTAATTAGTATCAAATATTTTATTACAAAACCTTAAAATAAGTTATTTAATAAAGCTGAAGTATTAAATAATTGTGTAAATTTCACCGGTTTATTAGACATGTTTTTCCAACAGAACTATCACCGATAACAATAACTTTGCTCATTTTCAGCCACTCAAAATTGGTATTACTTATTACGCTTTTCTGACGACAAATTTCGAGAGTTTCAACACTAAAATTGCTTTGAAAATATGGAGTACTTTCGAAATTATAAGGATTAATGAATTTGTTTAAAATCCGATCAGCAGGTACGATTTCTTCCATTTTTGTTAAATAAAGAATAAATTAAAAAAGCGAAAGATGTGTTTGGTTTGACGAGAGTTGAAACTTTAGTAAATGTTTGTATTTAAATTGGATCTCAAGCATATCAAATTATTTCTTATGGATGGTAATCTATTAAAAAGTGTGGTGATAATAATCATTAATTTAGATTTTTAATTAAATAAAAATAAATTTATTTTTTCTTTACACCAAATTGAATGTTTAAGTTTTTGCCGCTCAAATCGGGATCATGTTAAAATATCATATTTTTGCGGGCTATATGTGTCTGTATTTTTTATGTTCCAAAATGAGATAGACAATAAATAGTGTGAACGGAATACCTACAATTTCTTAAAATATGATTGGTTGGAAAGTTCCATTTCCGACTTTCAAAGCAATTGACAGTTCGAATGTAAGGTTAACTTCCTTTTAGTGTGATCAATTTTAGAAAATGGCTCCTACAAAGCCAAAATCAGCGGAAAAGCCCGGTAAGATTATCCAAATAATGAAATAAAGTTACTGTAACTGTTAAGTTAAACTTCTTTCTATCAGTTACATTAGGATCTGTCTTGATTTTATTTTAAATATTCGCCTAAATAACCTCATAAACATTGCCCATGACAGACATGCATATTGGCCACATGGTAAACGCTTTTGAACTAATATTTCCATTGTTGAATATGCATTCGTCAATATTTTCTGTATATTTTTATTCTATATGCGAGGTATATCTAGTTATATCTAGTATATCTAGTTCTGCTGGTTTGTTGGGTTTTTTTTTTAATTTGTTGACATTTTATTTAGGTTAACAACTATTAAATTGGTTAATTTTGTTTTAGCTGCCAAGAAAGAAGAGAAAAAAAAACCGGCATCAGCTCCCTCTGGTTCAACTGCTGCTGGATCCTCAAAGACACCAGCTCCAGCTCCAAAAGCCGCAGCAAAAGTTGGAAGTACTTCCTCCACTAAACCAGCAGAAAAGAAAGCTTCTGCTACTAAAGCTGCTCCAGCTAAGTCTGCACCAGCTAAAGCCGCCCCTGCTAAGACAGCTGCAGGAAAAGCCCCAGCAAAGGCTGGTGCAAAAGCTCCAGCAGCTGCTCCAAAAACGAAAACTGCTCCCACTGCTGCTAAAGCAGGTGCCAAACCAGCCGCTAAGCCAGCAAAGGGTTAGTGTCGTTTTAATAAGACATATTCAGAACAATAACAGAAATTACACTTTTAGGTGCAGCCAAGCCAGCAGCTAAGGCTGCAGCTGGTAAAAAACCAACTGGAAAAGCTGCCACAGCTAAAGGCAAGGTTCCACCAAAGCCACTTTTATCAAAACCAAAACGTAATGTCCCTGTGAAACAACAGAAAGGAGTTGTTGGTAAAAAAGCAGCAGCAGCACAGTCGACCCCTGCTGTTGCAAAAGCTCTTCGTATCAGAAAGAAGGTAGAGATTTTTAATTTACAATAAAGGAAATGTGATTGTTATTTTGAAATGATGATTGTTGTGTGGGAATCTCTCTGATTTTATTTCATGAACAGATAAAATTTGAACACAAGACTGATTTTGATTGTTTTTATTGTTAGTGTTTTGTTGTTTTATTTGAATTTAATGATTGTATATTGTGGTAGGTTATTAAAGGGCCCAATGGCACCCATGTACGTAAAATTCGTACATCAGTACATTTCCATAGACCAAAAACCCTCAGACCTCCAAGGAATCCCAGATATCCCAGGAAAAGTGTACCATCTAGATCGCGTATGGATGCCTACAACATCATTAAATATCCCTTGACCACCGAAGCAGCAATGAAGAAAATTGAAGATAACAACACCTTGGTCTTTTTAGTACACACAACTGCCAACAAGCACCATATAAGAGCTGCAGTGAAAAAACTGTACGATATTAATGTGGCAAAAGTGAACACCCTGATTAGGCCTGATGGTAAAAAGAAGGCTTACGTGAGGTTAGCTAGAGATTATGATGCTCTAGATGTAGCCAATAAGATTGGCATAATTTAGGTTAATCGTCTTCAGGTTCTGTTTTTGTACATGTTAAAGTATAAATAAAATTTGAGGATTCATAATTGTTTTATTTTTTTCTGGTCCTGATTTTTGAAGTTTCTTGCACTTTAATGATCATACATTGATATAGAGTTTCCAATGAGGGTGTCTGAACGTTGAAACATAATAGTGGCAACACTGAAATGTAAATGTAATGTGGATATGAACTATTTTCTTTCAACAGGACGATGCGACTTATCACACATCTTGCCAGGTATTTGATTTATTGCAAGGATGCGATATTTCGGGAAATCATAATATCAAATGGCCACTAAGATCACGTAATCTGACGCTCTTGAATTATTTTTTGTGGGGTTATGTTAAATCGCTGATTTTATACTGAACTAAACATCGAATAATTCTTGACCTTAAACGAAACATTCATGTCACCCATTGAAAATATTCCACACGATACTATGAAAGAATAATCGAAAATCCAGTGGTTCAAGATAAAATAAAAATTACCGGATTATCAAAAGTAATCATTGGCCTCATTTTAAAATTCTGACACTATTTAAGGATAAATCTTTATATCTGAAATATTTGAGAATTCTGTTGGAACTAGAGAACTACAGGAGTAGTTATTTTATTCCAGAACAAAATATTCATTATATTTTATCATATTCGGATTTTAATTATTTGTTTATTGGGGTTTAAATATTTATTTTTATACGAGATAAGGAGTCTGCTAGACAATAATAGTGATTGAGCCACCTAGACGTGATAAAAACTTTACTCAATGTACAAGGTGAAGTAAATATCAACCTCCTTTAATGGTGTAGCTCCTTGCCAGTTAGATGATGATCTATCTTTGCCTCTCCTGCGTTAAGAATACGAACTTCCATGATAAATAGACCGTCCCATTACTTCACACAAATTATTTTGACCACTACTTCCCTAAGCTGTCAGGTAGCTTTTAGGGATGTTGAAAGTTGTACATTTATTTATGGACTATTTTAGGTCCCGCAATGTGGGTGAAGTCAAACTTACTAGAGTGTGCGATGGGGCTTAAAAGAGAAGAAATATGTACTTGAAGAGGTACTGATAAGTTTTATAACCTAAGGTATTATTCTCAGTTATCTCAGAAGTAATTTTTCTTAATAAGGGAATAATTAAAGTAATTGAGTGCAATCTATTTAATAGATACCATAATAGCTATTAATTAAATAAATTACCAGAAGTTTTACAGTCAACTGACTGGAAACTTCCATCCTTAATAAATGCACGATCAAAACTTTTGAAATGTGGCTATTCAGAAGAATACTACCAATATCTTGGGTAGAGAAAGTCACCAAGAGGTTCTATGTATAATATCCACTGAAACAAGTCTAATAACAACCATAAAGACACGCAAATTGGAATACTTTGTGCATGTAATGAGAGAACAACATTACAAACTATTGTGATTGATTCTGCAGGGAAAGATATAGGGGTGGAAAGAAGCGTGAGAAGGCTAAAAATGTTATGGCTGCAAAATTTGAGAGATAGAGAGCAGCTATGGACAGGGTGAATGTACCATAAGAAGAAGAAGGGTGTAAAACTGATATCAAATTAGTCCTCTAATAAATATTTTTTTTGTATAAATTGAGTTTTTGTAATGTGGAGGATGAAGAAGTGCACTGCTGGAGTTCATAGAGGTACTCGGAAGTCAGCAGATGTAACTTTAAAATGTATATGCCCCAAAAACCAACTAAATATTCTATAAAATTAATGTTGCTAATGAATGCAAGAACTGCCTATGCATACAACACATATATTTATTGTAGAAAAAAACAACGATGGTAATTTCAACGCTGTAGAAAAGCCAACGATTGTCTTTAATTATCAAATAGCGTGTCCAAATTTAGTAAACCTACTCAGGCAGTAGCGTTAGGTATATATTATTATTAGACCGCTCTCTGATGCAAATTCCACATATATATTTTGTTTCTGTACGTTCTTCTATCCTCAATTTCTGTCGGAACCATTTGTGCCTTTCCTAGATCAACTCTGACTTGTGTGATCCATGATATTGTTTACTTGACTCCTTGTATGTATGTAAGAATTCTGTTGGTGAGTCTTGTCGGTGGGAGTCTACTGATATGTCCATACAATTTCAACCTTCTTTTTCTCATGTCCGCCGCTACGTTGGACATTCTCTCTGTGGTCTTTCGAGAGTGTAGTCTGTATTCGTCCTGTATCAGTTTTGGGCCGAGAATTTTCCTCATAATTTTGCTTTCTTCTTTTAGTATGTTTTCTATGCCGCTTTTTGTATGAAGTGTAAGTGTCTCGCTTGCGTATAGTACTTCTGGTATGATTACTGTGTTGTAGTGTCTTATTTTTGCGTGTGTGGATAGGCATTTCTTATTGTAGATATTGTGTGCTTGCCGTATGCCCTCTAAAATCTTCTGTAATCGAGTATTCTGTGCTATCTTCTCTCCTCCTGTGGGTTCGAGGATCTCGCCCAGGTATTTAAAGGAGTGACCCTATTTATTTTGCCGTATTTGGTGTTCAAATTTTGGACATCTAATTTTGGGCAGAAGAATTCGGTTTTTTGAAAGGAGATTTGTAGGCCGACTTTCTCTGCGCATTCCTTGAGAACTTCAATCTGTTTGGTTGCCCTTTTTTCATTGTCTGCGAGTATAGCTAGGTCATCTGCAAAGGCCAAACATGATATTTCTATGTTGTTTTTGAATCGTCCGAGTCGTATTGGTTTCCAGTGTCCTTGATTTTTCAGTTCTTTTTTCCATTCCCTTATGACTTTGTCCAGGACCAGGATGAAGAGGAGTGGGGATAACCCATCTCCTTGGCGTACTCTAGTTTTAATTAGGAAGGGTTCGGAAATTTTTCCCATAAATTTTACTTTAGAGGTTGTGTCAGTGTCTGCTTGATCAATCGTAGTGTTTTGGGGGTCGAGTCCTTGTTCTTCTAGGATGTTGAACAAAGATTTTCGGTCGTTGCAGTCGTATTCTTTCTTGAAGTCCTCGAACGTGCACATGATTGGAACGTTCCTGATAGCTTTGTATTTCAGTATAGTTTTTAGGTTAAATATTTGTTCAGTGCATGAGCGACCAGTGCGAAAGCCTGCCTGGTACTCGCCAATTTTGTGTTCTAATTGTTCTTGTGTTCTGTAGAGAAGGCATGCTGAGAGGATTTTGTAAGTGACTTGTAGTAAGGAGATTCCTCTGTAGTTGTTCATATCTGTTCTGTCTCCCTTCTTGTGCAGCGGGTGGATAAGAGCACATTTCCATTCATCTGGTAATTTTTCTGTTTGCCAAATGTTCGTGATAATTTGCGTAAGTTCCTGCAATGAATTTGGTCCGAGGTTTTTCAATAGTTCCGCGGTGATACCATCTTCACCGGATGACTGTTATTCTTTAGTTTGCGTATGTGCCTGTGGATTTCTTCCTGTCTTGGTGGTGGTGATTCTGAATGGGTATGGATACAATTTTCCTTGGGGAATCTTGTGTCGCGTTCAGGGCAATTGAGGAGATCAGAGAAATAGTGTGCCAGCTTTTGACAATTCTCCTGGTTGGTTAGCGCTAATCTCCCATTCCGCTTTCTGAAGCAAAGATTTTGTAGTGTGTATCCACCGATTTCTCTTGCAAAAGTCCTATAAAAGTTTCTGGTGTTATAATTGCGGAAATTCTCCTCTAAAGAGTCTAGTTGTTCCTTCATGTACTTCCTCTTAGTTTGCCTGATAACCTTTGCTGTCTGTTTTCTAATCACGTCAAAAAGCTATTGACTTTCTGGAGATTTTTTAGTGTTGTACTCTTAAAATGCTCGTTTGCGTCGCTGCAATGCACTTTCGCATTCCGAGTCCCACCAAGGGTGTTTTATGTTCTTTTTCAATGGGATCAGTTCCTGTGCTTTTTGTAGAATTTTTTCCATGTATCTGCCTGTTTCTTTATCCATTCCTCTGTTATGTTGGATTCCTTGATCTTTTTTGTGTCGAATTTCTGAAGATGTGCTTTCTTGTGATGAATTTTGACGTCATCCTTTGGGACCTTTGTCATTACCTTCTCTAGCGTTGCCTAGAATTTTTCTGTAGACTTGGGGTTTTTCTTGTTGTCTCCGTTTGTGGGGGCATGTACATCGCTCATGGTGTATTTCTACGAGCACCTTCTCTAGTCTCTTTAGAATCACTCTTGCTACAACCTTGCTTATCGCTGGTAATAAGCTAATCGGCCTATAGTTTTGCGGGAACTTCTGGTTCTTTCCTGGCTTCGGTATCATTTTCACTGTTGCGTATTTCCATCTATCTGGGAAATACTGCTGTATAACTGCGTTGGCAACGGCGGTAATGGCTGCAATTCCCTTTCTGGGCAGCTTCTTCAGCATCTGGAGCGTTCTTGAGCCTTTCTCTTCTTTTATCCTTTCTCAGAAGCTTCTCACTATTCTTCTGACTAACCTCTCATGGTTTTCGTCATCGTCGTCATGTTCATTTATGATGCACTCTCTTTCCAGTCGCTTTTCGGCGTCGCTGTAAACAAGTCCGTTGGCTCCGTTCAGCATCTTCGGCTCTGGTCTTCTTTTGAGTGCCCTGTAGACTCCCCATAGTGTCAGTGCCGAGCTGCGAGAGGTGGTCCTTCCACCTCTGCTCGGCGAGATTCTTCAG
This sequence comes from Cosmopolites sordidus, assembly GCA_031761425.1. Classification (NCBI taxonomy): domain Eukaryota; kingdom Metazoa; phylum Arthropoda; class Insecta; order Coleoptera; family Curculionidae; genus Cosmopolites; species Cosmopolites sordidus. The sequence goes on from JARFXV010000991.1 coordinate 222,721, forward strand.
CGCCTTTCTCAGGACGTTCGTCGACCTGGTCAACTCCCTGACCAGGTCGGCCTTCTTATCATTCTCCGTATGGAGTGAGGAATAGGTCCGTAGGAATGTTTCGATGGTCTTTCAATCCTCCTGGTCGTGCAGCCTTCTACTGCAACGACTATGACCTTTTCAAGGATCTCTATTTCATGTTCCTACTCCTCCGTTGTATCAATCTTCGGGATTTGGATTTTGGATGAGGGTTAGATCGCCGAGCGTCGCAGTTTTATTCGCACGGGTCCGTAGAGCGTATCGTGTAGCGTTCTGATTGGTCGGTTTGTTTTATTGGTTCCGCCTCTCGGTTAGTTGGTTGGTATTTGGATGTTCGGAATTGTTTGGTGTTTGTTTTGCATGATTTCCCGTGTTTTTGAGCGGGCGGTGACGGTGTTGCAACAACGCTGATATCGTTTGTCCTATGTAATGTTGTTTACAGTCCGCGTATGGTATGCTGTACACGACCTGGTTTTCCAGTGTTAATTTGTCTTTAGGGTCCCTTTTGATATCGTTTGTATGGCAGGAAGGCTTTTTCTTTACCGAGTTCTGTATTTTCTCTTCTAGCCTTTTCTGTATTCCTTTGTTTATTTATTGCTTTCTTGATGTTTGTTTTCCCCATATCAATTTTGTTTGAGGACTGATTTTATGTGCTTTAGTTATTTTTGTCTCGTTCCGGGCTGCTGCGTTAGGCGATATGACCTTGAGATTAATGTATTTACGACTGACTGGATCTGAGCTGGATGGTGGTGTGATTGTGCAGTCAAATATCTGTCTGTGTGTGTTGGTTTTCTATATACGGTATTTTTGTTGTATTTTTCATTTGGTTGTTTTTGTGAGCAGAAGGTTTAAAAATGGCAGGTTCTTATCTTGTTCGAGTAAATTTGATTTTCTGGTGTATGTTGTTAATGTAGGTTAAGACTAACTTGTTGTTAAGCTAAGTATTTTGTTAATGTAGGTAGATTAGATCTAAATATAGATCATTTAGTTGTTATATCTGTGATTGATTGATTTTTTTGATACCCTAAAGCTTAGTCCACCAGGCAACATGTTGACGGGGATGTTGCTCGCTCTCGTGTATCCTGTCAACAAGTTGATGGATACTCGTCAACATTGGGCGGCAAACATCAAAGAAATTTGTTGCTTGTATCCGTGTTTTCCATTTCCGTCTAACCCCGTCAACAAGTTGCCAACAGTTTTGTTGCATGGTGTGGACTAAGCTTAAGACTCCACCTCTGTGCGTGTCAAAATATTTCACCTCAATGGCTAAGAATTAAAAAAAACTCAAAGATAGTTAAAAAAAAGGCAGAGAATCTAACAAAAAAAAGTGGATTTGAAAATGAAACAAGCATTTAAAATAAAACTACTTTTTATTATCCATGACTATAACCACATTCATCACAGCTGTACAAGCATCCATCTGGATGATTTTTTATAAACCAGCACAGTTTGTTCTTGTACTTAAGACCCTCCCTTATATTTAACGGAGGTCTCAATTGCACCAAACCATTTTTCAGTTCAAATATGTAACGATGATTTTTTAGTAGAGTTTGAAGACCACCGCATTCTTTCTTCAGTTGCTTTAAATATTCTTCTGGTATGGCTGGAATTAGTTCCGATAGATGAAATGATGCTCCTCGATTCCACTGACTGCCATTGCTACCAGTGATGTAATTCTTGTTTGAAAGTAACTTGTTCACACAAAGTTTTACAATATCACTTATTAAAGTTCTGTTAAGTTGTGTGCAGTTCCTTACTTTTTCTACAACTTCTCTTTGAACTACCTCATTAGGTACTTTTTCCGTGAGTAATTTTTCAACATTAAATAACGTTTTCTGATGTATATCTTCGTCAATTTCTTCCCTTCTACCAATAAGACAAACTCTTTTAGTTGAGGGTATCCTCAATTTATCCACGTCTACTCTAAATCCACAAATTTTGCATATGTTTTCGATGTACTTCATATAATCCGTGTAAGTACTGACTGAGGTATTGGTGCGGATAAATTTCTTTCCATTAAAGTCATATGGGCAGCATGGCAAAACAAAAAAGTTTGTACTGGGACTGCTTTTCAAAGCCATTATCGGTATCCACGGTGTGAGTTCGTCAGAGTGATTTCCTATAATCCAGGTAGCATCTGGGAATAATGAGGTTGGCATGACTGGTTTAACCTAGAAAAAAATGTTGATGTTCTTATTTAGGATTTGTTAGGAAAGTTTATGGGATTTTTAAAGAGAAAGTTAAATGCTAGGATAAAAATATCTATGCTAGCATTGGTTGAATGTGCTCACCAGTGTATTGATACGAAAAGGATGTATTCTGAACAAAAGGAAATAATTTTAGCAAATTTTTTTTTATCTCAAAAAGTTCTGTTATTTTTCCGACATATGGTGTATATTAGAAAGAAATAAAACACTTTTTTACTTTGTTATCTACCACTTTTATTTTAAATAAATTGTTTTATTCCTTTTTAAAAAATGAACTATCACAAAGTAACGGACAAATCAATAAATATATTAGAAAGGAAGAAATTATAGGCAGAGAGGGAAAAATAATAGAAATGAAAGGACTAGAAAGTAACAAAATTAATAATAATTCCTATCATCAGATGCAGGAATGAAGAAAACAGGTAAAGGCAAATAAATAAATAAATAAATAAATAAATAAATACAAAACCAGAAGACTTAAGAAAAGTTACATAGGAGAAAAAAAAGAGATAGTGGGAGGAGCTTTGATAATTTATAAACTACCTGTAAATCAGTTGTTTTAGGATATAAATCCCAAACAGATCGTTGCCTGATATCTAAACCAAATCCATCAAATCCCTCCTGATTTAATAAATATACCAGTAGTCCATTGCCACATCCACAATCAACAAATCGGACATTATTTTCATTTTTCCATAAACAAATCAGGTAACTAGCAATTGCTATATCTTCAAAAACAAATTTTTGAGCATCAGTTCCACATCTTTTAGGCCACTCCTACAACATAATGTAAATTATTTTAATAACTTAACAATGATAATAAATTATATATCAAATACCTTAACCAATGTAGCTCCATATCTGTCCTTCAGTTTATTATATGTCAAACAATACTCATCGATGTCAACAAGAGACAATGATTGAATGGTATCATCTGTTTCATCAATACTATCAATCCATTTCAAAAATTTAGGAAATAACTTATCTGCCAACCATTCTGCATGGATAGTATCTGCATCTTCAAATGACTTGACATTTATCCTTAATACAGATGATGGGGTAAGTTCAAACTCATAGGAAAATGGAGGAGCAATGACAAATGCATCAGAATCTATGACGCTGGAAAATGTTATTTTTGATTTGTCTTTGTCAAATATCACTATTTCTAGAGCTCTAGGGCAGTTTATATTTCTAGGATACAAGATCCTTACAGATATAAAAACACCTTCACAGTAATTTTTAAATTCTTCTAAATTAACTTTTTCCAATTGCATTTTATTATCATATGATGTAAAAAGGTTTTTTAAAAATGTCTCAGATATGTTCTCTTTTGTTAATTCCTTTAACTTCCTCAGTTCATACAAGACAGCTGGTTTATTAATCAACTCTTGTAGCTGAACACTTGTTGAATTAAATTTAATATTATAGAATAACACTTGAGATATTGCAGTTAGTTTGCGATTAATTAGATGTGGTCTGTCATGATATAACATAATAATATTCCAAAACTTTTCTGTTGATATTATTACAGAGCTGGTGACTAAAGGAACTGGAAACATTTTTTAAATCTATTTTTCCAAATACTACAAAATGCAAATATAAGTTAAACAAAAACTGTTATAATCTAGGCCTCACACCTTTTTTAAAATCCACTGACAGTCATCATATGACCTTTCTATAATTTGTTTAATTCTCTGTGGATCTGTTTCAGTAACATGCTGTTTGAAACTCTAAAAATTATATATGATATACTGGAAGAAAATAAACAAATTCCTAACACGGGGCTTACTTGTTTTACCATAAATTGGTAATGTTCCTTAGGTCCGTTCGGCAACTTCTGACACTGCCTTAAAAGATATTTGTATAACTTTTTTCCATCCTGTTTATAAACCTTTGTTGCTATATACCTAACACGAATTGTACTGTACATGATTAGGTTATATCAGATCTTCTTCTTCTTCTATTTTTCTGTAGTGCTACAGCCCGTCGTGATCTCCAGCAACTCGTTTCCAGTTTTTTATGTGCGTACTTTTCAGAATCTCTTGTTACATTGTTTTGCTACCATATCTTTGATCGACCTCTCTTTCTGTTACCCAGCATGATTCTCCTTGGTATTTGATTTTCTAACATTTTCACTACATGTTCCGCCCATGAATCTCTGAATCGCTTAACTTCACATAGTTTACGGTATCCAGATCTTCGTATAACTGCTTAAGTTCGAAGTTATACCGATTCGTCCAATTTTGACTGTCATAGACAGCCCCAAAAATTCTTCTGAATACTCTTCTTTCAAATAGTACAAGCATCTCTTTGAAGGTCTACCTCTCGAAGCCATAATGATTACTGGTCGAATGTGATTCAACCAATTCGTGTGTGAAGTGATTTATAGACCTTCACCCTCCTGTTACTTTATGTATAAATTTAGATCTTACCACAAACTGCAAAAATAAATAAATATATATATATATATATATATATATATATATATATATATATATATATATATATATATATATATATATATATATATATATATATATAATATGGATACATTTTTCTAGCCACAGAATAAAATATTTTATTAAGACTAATCAAAAAGTTTTATATTGAGTAAGATTGGATGAATGTGCAGCTGGTCTAGATAATTTGACCCCCCCAATAAATATTTGTTAAACAGAAATATATTACGACGTCATACGAGTTGACATTTTGACAAGGTCAGAATATAATTAGGTTAAAATTTAAAAATTAAAAAAAAATGGTTTTTGGAAAAATTCTTCAAAGGGGGGTCATTAAGTCAGATACGTCAATACTGCAGCGAAAAAGGGTATATTTTAATAATACTAATTTCTCCTTTAAAATAATGCATCTCTTGTAGATCTAAACAAATTAAAAATACTTTGCCAGAAACAGGCAAAGATAACAAAACCAGTAAAAAACTCGAAATATTCAGTAGGGAAGGTGACAATGGAACAGCCAGGACTATTACTGGTGAAGTATTGCAAAAAGATCACCAAATTTTTAATGCTATTGGAGCTACTGAAGAATTGCTAAGTTATTTAGGGTATGTATTTAATATGTCTAATAATAATTAATATAAGTTTGTTTAAAATATGTCGTTGTTTTCTTATAGATTAGCAAGAGAGCATGGAAATGAATCTGATCATGAATACACTGATAAATTAAAGAGAATTCAAACTATTATCATTGATATAAGTACTGCCCATTTCTAGAAATAATAAGATTTCTATACCCCCTGTTTATACAAAAGAGTTAGAAGATTGGATATATGAATACTCAAAGCAATTGCCCCCACCTGAACAGTATATCATTCCAGTGAATATTATTTATGTACAGGTTCAAGATTATACAGTGTTAGAAATTTAATTTTTAGGGAGGCGGTGTAGCAAGTGCCTCTCTTCATGTTGCCAGAGCGATTTGCCGTAAAACTGAGAGAGTAGTATGTCCTTTAGTTAGAAATGAGAAATTGGATAAGGAAGCATTAGTTTATTTAAACAGGCTTTCAGATTTCTTATTAACAGTTTCAAGGATAGCTGCCAAACATGACCAAAGAGCTGAGAGCATTTATATTCCAAAACCTGATGAAAAAGTTCAGCCACAGTAAATTTTATTTATTTGTGTAATATTAGATTTGTTGAAATTTTATAGTGTAAGGATTGTTTAGCATTTATAAGACTGGCAGCTGAAGCTCAATTGAAGCATTTTTATCTCAATTTTATTTTATTTTTTAGGGTGATACATGTTGTGCAGTTTTAACAATTCTGTCATACATTATTAATTATAATCATTTAAATACACTGAGGAAGATATTTTATAGTTATTGTTGTTATATTAAATACTGTTAACAGATTTTTTATTGTAACAATTTTTGTTTTCCCTGATTTTCTTATGAGACAATTCAATATCCTGAGGATGCTAACGTGGTTAACGAAACGAGCTTGGTTTTTGTGGTAAATCTCCTTATGTTCAATCTAATTTGAATAATCTTCTCATGATGTTAACGTGGTTAGCGAAACGTCGTCGTCGAGATATTAAAAAATAGTGATTTGGTCAACTCAAAACAAATTTATCATTAAACATCAAATCACTTATTATTAATTTTCTCCACGCACGTTTCATTAACCATGTTTCTATCATCTGTTGGAAAGGTAAAAAAAAAAAAAACCAATTATTTTCTTGTATTTATTAAATATTTTGTAAATTTTCATCACCTAAGATCACCTGTTTATATGATAACACTTCTAAAAATGCACCACCTTTAGTGTCATGTTTCACCATATTATCAATTTCCTTAAATTGACCAGGATCAACAAGAAAAACCAATGTTACTTGATCTGCTTCTTTTTCTTCGTTTTCTAATTCGAAACTTTCCACTTTTAACAGTTTTTCTCTTAACTTTTTAGCATCTTTTCCTTTAAAGTTTACTTTTAATCTCAATTTTGCCCTTTCGATGGCTATTAAAATTTGTTTCTTTAAGAAGCTTTATGACAGCCATAGCTTGTACTTTTGGTGCTTTGATTTGGTTTGACAGAATAGTGTGCATCTTTCATAGACTTTTCAATCATTGTTACAGGATAAGGGCGTTTGATTTCTGGATTAAGACATTTGTTTGCTACGGTGGTGGCGATATCTTTGAAAAGCTGATCAAGTTGGCTTTGTCTTTCTTTATCTGATACTTGGAGTTCTCCTTTTGTCAGAATTTGCTTGCATATTTCTGTCTGATTATCAGTGTTAAAAGCTTTAATCAGATCCTCTTTTTTCGCCACTTGTCCTTTGGAAACGTTTGCAAATACCGTGTGTGTTTGTAGCACTTCGTCTATATCCTTTTCCCTAAAACAATCAGGCAATATATGGCAGGGTAATTAAATTTCAATGCTCTACTTACACTTCATTTCGCCATGACACCACTTTATTTCTGTAACAAGCAATTTCAAAACGTTTTCCTGCTTTTTTTATTCTTACAACAGCAACATTTGTAAGTCTAATTTGATTTGTTGGGGTGAATATCTTACTCATTATTTATATTTGCGTTTT